>JAOTRH010000002.1:9537208-9565904 GCA_034768845.1 Heliamphora exappendiculata
GAAAGTTTAATAAAGATGTATTTTCTGGATCCCCGAGCATGTATTTTATGTCGGCGTTGGAAATTCTCCCAACATTTAATTGAATGAATATGGTTGCATCTTTTTTTCTATATAAACAATAAACAAATTAAAGGCATACAAACAAAAAAGTATTCAGTGTATAAGTAAATAACATGTATTGAAGACTTCGTCATTCATAAATCAATTGAAAGATAGAAAACAAATAACAAAAAAGGCAAGTGTAAATGTCGAATGATTTATTTTGTCCTCGTAAAAAAATGAAAAAGATTAATAATAAGTGGGTTGAGATTTTAGGAGACAAGTATATTTTTAAAATTCTAAAAAAAAGAAATTTGATTTGGAAATGAGAACATACGAGGCATTTGGAATTTAAAAAATATGTAAATGCATATTTTTTAATTCATAAAAAAGAGAGGGGTTGGCGAGGGAGTGGGAAGAGGCTTTTTTTTTTTTATATTCATAACTTTTGTTGGGATTTGAACATCAATCCCTGAATGCGAACGAAAGCAAAATCACGCACAAAAAGGTAAAAAATAAATAACACCGAGGATTTACGTGGTTCGGCCCACATCGACCTACGTTCACGAGCGAGAGAGAAAAATTTCACTATGCCGTATGTGAAAGAGTACAAAATCCGACTTCATTCTCTCTACCAGCTAGTCTCTCAATTTTCTAACACAATATAAGACCCCAACTATCCTATTTATAGGAGACTACCAAAACAGAAACTACTAAAACAACAATAGGACAGCTGCTAAATTAACAATCGAAAAGCTGCTAAATGATCAATAGGACAACTGCTAAATAAACCTAACTGTTAAATTTGATATTAAGATTTGAGTCAATCTCAACAATCTCCACCTTGGCTCGAATCTTTCAGCCATCTTGAAGAACTGTCGGTAATCCTCGACTTGCACGCCTTTTTCCTTTCGATCTACCTATAGCCTTCTAGTAAGACGAAGGATCTCCACCTTGATTTGAATTCTCCAAACCAACCAGAAGATAATCAGCATCACTGTCGATTTTTTCGTCGTCGTCATCGTCGATCTGCCACACCCAAACAGCATAGCCCACACATCTACACCGAGGTGCCCGCACCCCAACCCGGGTGCCCCCACAAAGCTCACTACTTTGTAGAAAAATGTGGCCCCATCTCTCCCCCTTTGTGCACATAATCGAAGAGATCACCGCCACTAACCAAATCAAGAGCAAATGAGACTCGCTTCTGTCAAGGTGTACACCTGTTAGTCACGTCTGTCGTTTTAGTCTCGTTGCTCAGAGCTTTTTTGTGAATATCCAACAACTGTTGCTCTTGCTTCTTGCCGGCATCCTACACGTAATCTGATTTGCTCACCTGCTCACTTGTACTACCTCGTCGCTTCTGTGTACCCCTGCGCCTATTCCGTGTGCTTTTTTGCAATTGTTGTTCACTCTGATCACCCTTACACTCTTTCCGTGTACGTCGTCTACCTGTACTACTCATCTGATGTTTGGCAGTAGCTCCATCTGTCACAACATTCCCTACGAGCATGTATAGGTTGTCAATCATCTATCCCTGCAGTACATCACTTTTTCCTTTGAAACCCAAAGAACTCCATCTCCAGATGAGAACCCGCATCCTCTTGAATCTAGCATCCCTAGAGAAATCAAGTACTTCCTTAGATTCAGCATATGTCTAACCCCAGTCAAGATCAAAACAGTCACATTAAGCCTACAAAACCGCACTGTCCCTATACCGACAACTCTGCTCACTGCATTGTTAGCCATCTTGACAGTATCCCCATCGCATGCCTGATACGTATCAAAATACTCTCTGACTGCACACATGTAGAATGAACATCTAGAATTTAATATTCAATCTGATTTGCTCATACCTGAAGTAACTATGAGCACCTCTGACTCTTTATAATCGGAGCCATCTGTAACTGCTGTCTCTGATGATTGTTCTTTTCCCTTATATGCCTTGTACTTCAGATAATTCCTCTTCAGATGACCTTTCTTGTCACAATAGTAGCACTTTCCTTTGTAACCTCTCGAATTGGAACGACCTTTTTTCTTGGACCCATCTTGCTTCACTGTCGCCCTGCCTCTGACTTTCCCGCTGCCTGATGCAACCATGATGTCCTGTTCTTGTGATTTGTCACTCTCCCTCTTCTTCAACATCTCATGAGATATGAGAGCAGCAACAATCTCATCTAACCCAAGGGTATCCTTCCCTAACATCAGTGTAGTCCTCAGATGCTCATATGATGAAGGTAATGAAACCAACAGGAGAATTGTTTTATCCTGATCTTCGATCTTCGCGCTGATAGAATCTAATTCCGTCAGTATCCTGTTGAATTCGTCCAAGTGCTCCATAAAGTTCGCTTCCTCTGTCATCTGAAGTGCATATAGCCGTTTTTTTAAAGACAACTGATTCGTTAATGTCTTGGACTTGTACATACTCTCCAACTTAGCCCAGAGTTTCGCCGGAACGCTTTCATTGATGACTTTCCGAAGAGTGTTGTTATCGAGATACAACTGAATTGTACTGTTCGCCAAGTCCCGCATCTCTTCCCACTCTACATTCTTTATCGTTTCTGGTTTCTCTGACTTATTTCTGAAAGTCTTTATCAGTCCTTCACGCGTCAAAATATTCTTCACCATTTGCTGCCATAAAGTGAAGTCGTTGTGGCCGTTAAAAGGTTCAATCACGAAATCCAAACTTTTTAACGCCATTAGATTTGTCTGATAATCTCCACAATCTGAACTCGTTGCAATAACATATATGTGTAAACCTTGTCCCACGCAGCCCAAATCGCTTCTAATTGTATCCGATCGCTTATGATTGTACCCGATCACATCCGATCAATCCCAATCTAAGCCGATCTGTTCAATCCAAATAAACGGTGCAAAAATCAAAACATTTGACCATACAGATGAATCCACAATGCCAAAAAATCTTAGAAAACACCTTCCCTTAAATTATTTTATTATATATACGAGCCAATATATCAATCCTGATTGGATTTAGGAGCCTATAACAAAACTTTATCAAACCAAATCTCACCCAATAGTGCAAAAACCAATTGGGATTTCCGTTCAAAAAATTTATTGGTGATAAAAATTGCTGTGCTCCGTTTCAAACCAACTATTCAGGAACGATAAAGTTCGATAAATTATTTCAGCAAGCCGTTTCCAACGCCGCCGTATCGAAACCTTTTTTTTTGTGCGAAAAAATATTTTTGATAATCAAAAGTAATACCTGTGCTCCGATCAACTACCACGGTTTTAAATCTTCCACCGTCAGCTCTGATACCACTTGTTGGAATTTGAACACCAATTCCCGAACGCAAACGGAAGCAAAACCACGTACAAAAAAGAAGAAAATAAATAACACCGAGAATTTACGTGGTTCGGCCCACACCGGCCTACGTCCACGAGCGAGAGAGAAAAATTTCACTATCTCGCACGTGAAAGAGTACAAAACTCGACTCCCTTCTCTCTACCAGCTAGTCTCTTAATTTTCTGACACAATATGAGATCCTAAATATCCTATTTATAGGAGACTACCAAAACAGAAACTGCTAAAATAATAATAAGACAGCTGCTAAATCAACAATAGAAAAACTGTTAAATGACCAATATGACAGCTGCTAAATAAACCTAACTGCTAAATTTGATATAGAGATCCGAGTCAATCACAACAACTTTTGTGGCTAGAAAAAATAGGAATAAAGAATTTTGAGTATGTCATGTAAGAAAGAGATGATGCCCCAAAAGTTTATTGATTTATTTGGCTTATAAACAAGTGTCATCTCAAACGAGCAAATAAGTAAAATTTAAGTCAATAAGCAAATTAGCCAATAAGCTAAAATAAATTTAAAAAAAATTAAATAAGTCAAAATAAACAAATAAACAAGTGTCATCTCAAACGAATGCATATGACTTTTAAGCTACTTAAAAGTCAATTGTGCCAAATAAAATTGCTTATTCATGTTTTTATTTATTTGTGAATAAGCAAACAAACAAGTTACCCAAACGAACCCAATTAATCTTTAATCAAAAATTAAAATAAAACTTTTAGAGAATTAAAAATAATTAACACATTTCCATATATACAGTATAAATATATAGATAGATAACGGGTTGAGTAAAAATAAACTTAAAAGAAACGTATAAAGTTGTCACACATACGTATACATGTTAGAGTTGTTTATATATATAAAACTTTTTACGGTTTTAGAGAAGGTTTATATAAAACTTTTGCGTCCGAAACCCCAGAACAATCACCTTCCATGGCAACTGCGATATCGAAAAACTCAAGCTTTCGACGCATCTTTCGTTCTCTCACAACGTACTCCGGTCACCAGCTGAGATCAACGAAGCCTTCGTTCCGTCTCTTTCACGGAGCTCCTGAAAATCTCCACCACCGACCTCTTCTACTCCCTCAATCGGTTCGTTTCCTCTCTCTCTCTCTCTCTCTCTATATATATATATATATATATATGTATGTATGTATGTATATATATATCTTTTATATCTGTGGTTGAATAAATTGTTGTTGCGCTCATTTCTAGGAAATTCGGTTGGATCGGAGATTGCAATCCTTGGCGATCTATCCTAGATGTCTGTGCAGCAGTACTGCTGCGGCCACTGTTAATCAGTCGAATTCAGGGACGAATAGATCTTCTGAAGGTACCTCCGGGAACGGCAACAAGTCTGATCGATCACAACACACTGCCGAGGAGGGAAAACCTGTTCGCGGCGGGGTAATTTCTATTGTTTTCTTTGTGTTTATATATGTGTATGTGTAATACGTAAGCGTTTACATGTATGTAATTGTTGAACAATTCTTGATTTGTTTTCTATTAGGCCATCTCCAACCATTCATCATATTTGAGTAGAAGTTTTGGTTAAAAGCTTCATTTGATATTGGACTCACTCCAATTGTCATAACCAAATCTTTTATCAAATCTTTCTTAACAAGAAATCTAAACTTATCCTCAAAACACATTTTAACTAAGTTTGATGAAAAATTCGAATTCTTCGTCTTTTTAACATTTCATCTAATCTTTTTTTTAAAAATCCAAACTTCTTCCAAAAGCTTCTTTCACCAAATTTGGTGAAAATTTTCGTTTTTTCCTTGATTTGATAAAAAATCAAGTTTTCCCTTGATTTGGTGTAGGTTTGATGAAAGGGTTGGAGCTCAATTTCAGCTTATTTTTCATCAAATTCAAATTTGATGAAAAAAAGATGATGGGTTGTAGATGCCCTTAGGTGTTAGTTAATGGCATCGGTAATTTGTTCGGCTGTTGGATTCATTGTCATTCCAGAGTTTGTAGAGCTAATTTCTCTTGTAACTTGTGTGAATGATGTGGTCAAGCACCATATACTCCGATCAACTTTCTCTTCTAACATGGAAACCAAACTATTCTGGAAAACTTTATTGTGAAAATGTGATCGCGAGATTCAAATCAAAATAGAATCACTCCAAGTTAGTGCTGAAGAGTAAGGAAAACTGCAAGTTTATAAATGATATAGCTTTTGATCTCCCATTGACATAGATATTGGCAAGTGTAATAGGCATGGGATGGCTTTTTAATCCATCAGTGGCTTCAGCACAAGTTTGTCCATTAAAAAGTTATAGGACAGCATAAGAATAATAAAAAACAAATCTTGATTATCAATTTAGTTGTAAGCTGGCCTTCTGAAAATTGCCATTGTATGGGAAGATAAAAAAAAAAATTGACGCGAGAGTGCTACATGAGCATTTCCGTTAGCTCATCAAGTGAGAGTTTATTGAGGGCTGAGTTGGCTGACATTGCAACTTGGCCAGGGACCAATGTGGATTTGGGGTAAAGTGCAAGGGTACAAAATGTGTATATAATCTGCTTTAACTGATTCGTACCTTCTAGAGCATTCTTTCATTATACTGCCGTTCGGGATTCCATTTTTTTCTTCAACCTTTTGTTTATCTGCCTTATCCATCATGCATTTTACGTCATTAACTGCAAATAAACTATTAATCATATTTAGCATGATGTGGTTAATTTGTAATGTGCAGCCTGTTTCATGGTTAAGCTTTCTTTTGCTGGTTGCCACTGGAGGAGGACTGATCTTCTACTATGACAAGGAAAAGAAACGGCATATTGAAGGTAGATTACTATGGTGAGTAGGAAACTAGTAAGTATAAGTGCAGATCGATATCATGCGGTGGGCTCTTTTGAAATTATTTGTTTAATTGTTCCTCAATTTGCAATATCCAATTGAAAGACTTGGATGTATTGTCATTGGATATTTGCAACGTAAGGACCAAGAGGTTGTGGTGCCCAAAAGAGGCAAACCACAGCCACAGGCAGTTCAGAAAACTATTGTGCCGTGTATTCATGGCTTTGTGGATGTTTATTGACGGGTATAAAGGATAAAATTCTCTTTACAATTTGTAGTTCATTGTATCAGTAACTTTGATTGTAACATCCCCTTCATTGTTGACTTAGTCATTTCAGTTGGCTTCGATTGGTTTATGTATTCGGCTCGACATGTTGTCTGAATTTGTTTGTCCACTTTTTCATCAACATGGCATCATACAGTAAACAACTTGCATTTCTCCAAAGGTGATTTTTTTTATTGAGTTCCTTGAGCTGATTTGAAGAACAATATTTGGCAGATGAAGAGAAAAATCATCTGGGTGGGACCTTTTTGCACACGTGGTGATTCTCCCCCCCACCCCACCAATTTTATGGAGAGAGAGAGAGAGAGAGAGAGAGAGAGAGAGAGATGCCATTTGAGAATGTCAAGGTAATTGTTGTATGGATGAAGTCAGTAACTTGAGGCTTCTATTGATCAATCTTGTAGCTGAGCTGAGTAAAAAGTTAAATGATGACAATGTAATTAATTGATTAAAGTAAGTTCCACATAATCAACATTCAATTGAGATCTCGATCTAATCGGTCTAACAACTAAAGTCTTATTTGCCTAACATTTTCTTCCCCATTTTACATAAAACGTACAGCCTTGAATACCTTAATTATAGAAAATAAAATAAAAACTCCGGACAGTAACTTTAGAATATACCCACTTACTACTAATAAGCTGAACAATTCATTAGAAACTTAACCCCAAATAAAGAAAAAATAAAAAAAAACATTCGAAATTAGTAAAACCCATAATTATGGTATTTTGCAGAGTTCTGCTACCAAAGAAAAAGAGAACACTTCATTAAATTTTTGTGAATAACCTGTATTGGGCTGCACCCTTTTTTATTACAAAGCTTATTGGCCTTGCATTTTACAGTGTGATTAACCTTTATTTTTAGAAATTTATCGCACTGTACTGATTGACATTTTATTGCTGCAGAAATAAATAGTGCTTCAAATGCTGTAAAACAGGGACCAACTGCGGGGAAAGCTGCCATTGGGGGTCCATTCGATCTTCTCGATCATAATGGAAAATCAGTAACTGAGAGAGATTTTTTTGGAAAATGGACAGTGATATATTTTGGCTTCACACACTGCCCTGATATTTGCCCAGATGAGCTACAAAAGCTAGCCGCTGCAGTTGATAAAATAAGTAAGTGATTAATTGTTTCATGCTATTGGGCTTAAATAGATTTGAGATCAGACAATGGATGAATTGAGGCCATATGTTAGAGCACAAATGTTTCTATTCCAATAAGAGTGAGTTTTTAACATCTTTCACAATATTTCTAACCTAAATCTACTTACTTGAGAATTAGAAACCAGGTTTTGTTAGCACAATGCAAGTTTGAATTTCTTGAATCGTGGCATTGTTATGAGAAATTTTAATATGTTTCATTTTTTGATTTCATTGGGAGCACGTGACTCCCTTTATGGCTGCCGCCATAAATGTGCTGTTATCTTAATGATTTTGAGATAGCAACTCTCTCTATTATCTCTCTCTCTCTTTTTTTTTTTGTCTTTAATCCTTGCAGAGGAAAAAGCAAGGATTGAGATTGTACCAGTATTCATCTCAGTTGATCCTGAAAGAGACACTGTTGAACAAGTTCGTGAATATGTTAAAGGTGCTTCTTATGATTGGAACTGCATAATCAATATGCATTATCTATAAATGGTTGAATATGATGTTTTTGTATGTCTCTCAAGTTTGTTTGTTTTCTTTCTTTAAAATATTTGGTTGTCCCAGAGTTCCACCCAAATTTAGTTGGACTAACTGGTAACCCAGAGGAGATAAAGAAAGCTGCTCGTGCATTTCGAGTCTACTACATGAAGACAGAAGAGGAAGGCTCTGACTACCTTGTCGATCACTCAATAGTCATGTATGTATAACTTTATTTTGATAACTTGCCAGTAATTAATAGATATTTATCTGCTGCCGCATCATCCATGCTCTGGGCATAAATCAATGTCATTTTTATTGCTGATAGAGTGATAGCATCGACAACTGAGTACACCTTGTCTTCAAGCCAGTTATTCCAATTATTGGAGTATGCCTTTTTGTGATATTTTCTTTTCCCAAATTGTTGGGATTTTTATTGAATCTAAGAAACTTTTTCTTTTCAAATTGATTGTTGTTTGTCAGCACATCTCCATTGTCATGATTACAAATCGCTTAAATCCTTGGGGATAACTGTCATGAGTCTGGGAACACTGAATTTTCCTCGACTGTATGTCTTCTTTAGGGATAGTGTTGGAAGTAAAAGAATAATTTAATTTCTCTTTATCATTTTATTTGTGCGCTCCATAGAACAACTTGAACTGAATAAATAATATGGAACACTTTTGCTGTAGAAGTATAATATCTGATCCTCTATTTACTGCATAGTCTGCCCTTGTGAAATATCCTGCTGACCCAAAAATAGTATGTTGTATATAATTCATTGGATGCTCTTTCCACTTCACTAATGTAGAGCTTTCCATAGAATGCATCTCAGTATCTTTGGTTGATTTGTAGTTCTGTTTTGACATGCTATGAAGTATTTCAGCACGCATTCTGTTCTACCATTCAAGTTTGACTTGTTGTTAAACAAATATTGATAATTGCAACTTTAGATGAAAAGCGATGGTTTGCTCAACTTGGATGACCTTGGAGGTGTTTGGCAAAGCTACTAGTATTAGCTTTTAGCTTTTTGCTACTAATTTTAGATATAAGCTACAATTTTTTTTAAACACTTATAATTACTTTTTTTTCTATTTCAGCTACAAGTTATAATTTTTATCAAACAATCACAACTTTTACTATAAGCTACAATCTACATGCTACTAGTTTCAGGAATGCAAAACACCACCCTTGTTGAAGTTCTTAATCCTAGCACAAGATCTCTAGAATTGGATTAACCCCTCTGAACTGTGTCCTGATGATTCTAATGGAAACATTTTGCAGGTACTTGATGGATCCTAATATGGAATTTGTAAAGTTTTTTGGGAAGAACAATGATGTTGATGCCCTTGCTGATGGGATTATCAAAGAAGTAAAGCAGTACAAAAAAATAAAAGCATGATTTTGGGCACCTTGACTTCTAGAGTATCTTCTCGGCAGAGGTGTTTCTATTCCATTCGGCGGTCTTCCTAAGATTATTTTCAGAGATTGCAAGCTGTACTGTCATTTAGTCTTGAAGGGTGACGGGGCAATTTGATATTCGAAAATTTTCATGTCATGATGGTGTATAATACTAATATATCATCGGTTTTTTCTTTTTCCATTTCTAGTTTAAATTGAGAGGTGAATAAAAGGTGTCTTTATTGTTTGGAATGAGGAAACAGATACCTACTAATGCTATGATGAGAAGTTATGACCGTTAACGGATGCTAAATTTGATTTACTTTTTTATTTCCAAGGCTAAAATTGATTTACTACTGTGTGTTATTCTACAATGATTGTTTACTGAGTCTCCCAGTTCATATTTCTTACCAATTCAATTGTAAAATGAAATATGGTAATTATATCGCCAACTGATGACCGACTAAATACAAATGAGAGACAAGAATTAAGACTCTGACTATTCAGAATTTATTGTTAATAAACTCTAAGTAGTCAAAGTCTTAGCTCTTGTCTTTTTTCTATTTTGATCAGTTATCGGTTATTTGTGTTATGAGCACAGCACTTGCCAAATTGGTATTCTAGACATCAACTAATCAATTAATTCATTAAAAAATTAATGACCATTTATGCATTAAGAAATTGACGGATGTGAAGATTGGCAAGGTTGTGCTATCTCCGTATTCATCTCTACAAAGTCAGTCGGGCCTCCTTATTCCTATTCTTTTCAGATGCTAGACTGAAAAAGCAAATCCCAATTTATAAGTTAATACTAAGATTGAAAAGAGCAAATAAGAGCGCCCTTAAAATTTGTTTATTTACGTTATTGACTTCCTTCTGGGTACAGGCTAGTGCATTATTAGCAATGCTTAAAAGGGAGACTTGACAATGGGGAGGATATTCGTTGTTGGACCTTAACTAGTACTACCTTAACTAGCACTGGTAAATTTAATTTAAAGTCTGCCTATAATCTGATTGATAATGCGGAGGAGAAAGATGAGAATTGAAAGTGGATTTAAAAATTATAGTTACCATAAAAAATTAAAAGGTGTATCTGAACTTGCTAGTATAAAATTTTTTTTACTAACCATCATAGACTTATCGGGGGTCTTATTAGTGACCTTCTGTGTTCTAAGTGTGAGGATACCGTTAAGGATATTGACTATCTCTTCAGATTTTACAATTTTAGTCATATTATTTAAACTAATTTTTCATGTTTGCAGGTAAAACTAATTTTTCATGTTTGCAGGTATAACATACGAATATAAATAACACTTGGCAGGATTCGATTGCCGATAACTTGAAAGATTCTAAACACTATTTTTGGGGTGTTTTTGAACATATTCTTTTTGCTGTCATTTTGTGGCACCTTTAACTTGCAAGAAACAAAAAAGTTTTTGATGGAGTTAGTTGAGATCCATATTTCATCTTTAGAAACATCTATCCTCTTTTTGAGAAAATCAATGCAGTCTTTTGTAGTACATCCCCTTCCCCCTCTAAATCTCCTAAACTAATTAGATGGATTTTTCCAACTGCAGGTTGCCAAAATCTCAGCATTGATGGATGCTTTCGTGATAACTTGGGAATTGCCAATTTTAGAGAATTTTTTAGGGACGATAGCAAGCAATGTATTACTAGTATGCACGTCTTCAAGTCTGCACAAGCCTGGAGGCAAAACTCTCGAGCATTTTCAATGGCTTAAAAGTAGCAGTAGGAGAAAGACTACATAATTTTAACATTGAAATTGACTATCAGATGACTCTTACTCTCATGAGAGATGGAGATGCTATACTCTCCACATAGAACCCTTATAGAAAACTGTCGCAAACTCATGGCAGACACTAACAGTACCATAGCTCACATTTGCCGTGAAGGAAACAAGGGAGCAGATGGTTTAGCAACTTTGAGAACAAATGAGGAGGATCTTTGATTTCGATGTACATTCCCCCATATTGATTGCACCTCTTCTTGGTGTCGACTAAGGGTGTAAAAAAAGTCTAAAACCCACGGGCCATCCGGGGTTGGCCTATACCCGCCACTATAGTAGTCCGACCAAGGCCCAAGCCTGCCTAAGCCCGAAAAATAATGGACTGGACCTGGGCCTCCCCCTTAGCCCAAGCCTGCCTAAGCCCAAAAAATAATGGACTGGACCTGGGCCTCCCCCTTAGAACTTGTGAGTCGGCCCAAGCCCGACAACCCATAGGCCCAACATCTCGCCTTGGTTAGAGATGTGTTCATCCGTTCCTCGAAGGATTTTGCCTTTTTTCTCGAGTTCCTCCACCCTAAATATTAGACTGGCAAAGTAATAATAGAATTCACCAATGCAAGACTTGGACTTATCAAGGCCAACTAGCGCTTCCTCAAGCCTAGTAAGTTGCTCGGCGATGGTTTTCTCAAGCACGTCGAGTCTTGCATCCATCATTGCTATCGCATCCTTGTTTGGAGTCATCTTCTCCTTTGAAAGTGCTGCTGTTGTAACCCGCCTCATTGCCTAAAGTAGCCATATATACTTCCTTAAAAATACGCTCTTTCATAACTTTTGCTCTGATAACACTTGTCTCGGACCAAGCATTTCACTCTACTTGCGCCCTTAGACAATGCACTTGAAAGCTTAAGTTAGCCTCCCCACTCTATTAAGATCAAGAGGCATGATCATTTCTCACTCACATAGAGACACAAATGTAGGGAATGATACAAAAGAATTTGTATACAATGCTTTTACAAGACTACACGACTCTCTCATGTGATAATAAGCTAAATGTTCTCAATTGACTCTCTAGAGATCACCCTCACTAGGTTCTAGTTGATCTCCAAACGAAACCTCACCCTCTTATATAGGCCTTCTCCTCCTCAACTAACGGCTAGAATTAATTTGATCCAAGGGCTAAATTTAATCCTTTAGAACCTTCCAAAAAAAAATTTAGGCTTTTCTAATTTTCTCCTATGCTCTAAAATATTCTCTAACATTGTAGGACATAAATGAGTCTTTCACACCCTTCTAGGGTCTTCTTGACTCTTCCAGGACACTCTGGAACATTCCGGACTCTTTTGGAATTCTCTAGACGCTTCAAGGTTCTTCCACGTTCCAGTTCCTTCTGAAAAGATCTAGAACCTTCCGCAAGCCTCCATTACCTCGTGCTAGCCTTCTCCATGCATCTAATGCCACGTAAACTAGTGAGCCCTGACATTAAAGCTCCACTGTTAAATGTATAGTAAACCATACAGTTTAAACGACCGTGAGAGTAAATATTATTCACCTACATTATCATATGGCTAAACAAAATCGAGCTCATTTCATGCTTGTATCGTTCGTTGTCCTCTCCACAACCGCATACGTCGGAACCTCCAAGAATCTGCACTCGCTTAAGGGATAAAATTCGAAGTCCACTACCAGTAGAGGTCCTCACTTCAGGGGAAAGGAGAAAGCGCCGCACAACAACAGGTGACCCCCGGTGTAATATTGAAGCCCTGACTGACGATGAGGCTCCGGAGGTGTTCCTCACAAAAGTGCTTTAATTTTGAGCAATAATCCAACAAATAATTAGTAGAAGCCCAGCAAGCACATGCAATGACACCTTTTCTTCAACATTTTTTCCTCCCTACATGCAAATAAAACTTCCCGTTTATGCCAACACTTACTCATAAGAAAATAGCTCAAAATACAGACTCATAAGAAAATAGCTCAAAATACAGAAACATTCAACGAATTGGGTTCTCTGGATGGTAACTTAAAAGCAGAAAGTCCACAACAACACTGAATAGCTTCTAACATCATAATCATACCACAATCTGTTTTATTCCTTAACATGGTCCGACAATCCATCAACATTTAAACCTGTTTCTTCATATATTAAAAAAATACATTAAAAAAAAACGTGTACAAAAATTAAGCAGGAGGAATACTCTTCCTTGATTCCTTTGGGTAAGCATATTATAGAACTGAGGGCAATTGTACAAAATTAATTGATGTTGCAAGTAATTATTGCTAATCTTAAAACTAGGATTTTAATACACGTGCGCAGTTATTTGCTTATATATCAGGACTGATTTTGTTGCTATAGAGGCTGTTCTGCACCCCAAGCTCTACCGAAAACGCCAAAGATACCAATTCTACATATCAATGTACAGTGCCGAGTGTCGTATGTCCTCAGAGCATTGCCTGCTTTTAACAATGGCCTGCATCATATAGGCAGATTCTTGGCATCTACACTTCCGGTGTCACAATTCACAGTTCGGTAAGCACAGGTGCTGGTCGTTCACCACCAAAAACTGACGATACAAACCAAATCTTTGCGTTGGATATAAATTTGTATGACACATCTCCAAACAAACCAACTAAATGATTAAAAGAAAAATAGGATACTATCGAATTTACCTCTGGAAACATAAGAAAGAGTGAGACAGCAAAAGTATAAGCCAGGCATGTTATGGGTCCATGTGCACGGGGAAATTGGCATTCCCCAGATAAACTTGTTGCATCTCCTCTCTCCAGATCTGCATAGCAAAGTTCGATTTTATTAAAGTTGTGTACTTATAATTTCAAGTAGTAGAATTTGTGTTTGTTAATTTAAAATAAAAAACTATAAGTAAAAAACTCTAAACAAATGTTTGGATTTTCCAAAGTTTTTGATGAGATATAAGTTAAAAGCTGAAAAATAAGCTCAAACTAACACTCTAATGCAATTGGGAAAGGATGTCAATGTACAGAGTACAGACCAGCTTCAGCATGTTACATCTTTGAACCAGTTGTACAACATGAGATAATGAGATACAAAAAAAGGCAGGCAAAAAGGGCAGTATACCACTTCTATTCAATCCCAAGAGTGGAGATCTTATTATCAACAATTATCAATCTACTTATGCCACTATTTGTGCCACAAACCTGAATCGTTACAACTGTTTTTCAGTTAGTTCTATTTCCTTTTGTTTTAACATAGAAGCTACTGTACTCGAAAACCGGTCCTAGGTCTAGCACTGCCAGTATCAAATTAAGCCTTAAAATAATGTAGAATGCACACAGAAGCATATAATAAACCAGATGTAAATGTTGCATAATCTAGCACATACCATATCACGGAATTCCAGCCGGATGCGAGGCACATTTGTCTTGTGAATATCATTTCCATCAGGCCCTCTCCTGTGGTACTCCTTCCCAATCCAGTGGGACTAAGAACAGAATTTAATGGCTCAGAGACAGCAATTGGAAGATTGAAAGTATCAACACAAATCATAATCAATAGTACGGAAATTCCTCAAAGGACAAAAAAGCCACACACAAAAAAAAAATCTTGTTTTTATATCTGTTATGTTAGTCAAAAGGGCATGTTGTTTCACTTTGAACCAAATAAATGTAAATACAAGAGGGTGAGCGAAAGACCCCTAATTCTCCAACTATTCCCTATGTGTTGTCCCCCTCTTTTTCCCTCTTCTTCATCTTTACATTATTTAAATAACTACTATATACAAAACCCAAAGCATCAATCAGATCGGTTAGCATGTCAATGCTGACAAATGGCCATCGATGCATAACTTATAATATTCTTGAGAAAAAGGGCTACTCTAATCTAAATAAATTCCTTATAATCAACCACATACCATTCTAGTTTTAACTACACAAGCATTGTAAAGAAAAACCAAAATTACTAATATCAACTTCTCAATACATTCTTTGAAGTATTTGAGGTTGATTAAAATAAGAACAAACTTAGGTGACCAAAAAAATCCCATATAATTCACTCTGTTACCAGATGTAGTTTATGAGTCCTAATACATAGCAACAAAATCTAAACAATCTACCAGAGGGGCTAAAAAAAAAAGTGCCTACTTGACACAGTACTCAACAAACAAATTAAGAATGAGAAATATTAATACAAAAGGTGCCCATCACATTTCTTTTGAGCAGTTCAAGAACTCAAGTGTATGAACTATAAGAGATTTAGTTGGTACAATACATATCACTTCGATTGACAGGTCCAACCAGTGACAAAACTAGTTCTTTAATTTTCAAAGCCACCGGATCCGATTTAAACATGCTAGGTTTCCCTGAGAAGAAAGCTCAACGAGAACAAACTCAACTATTTAAGCATTGTAATATCCATAAATGTTAATACCAGCTTCCCGTAAATATTATCCAAAAACATTTCCAGTCAATAAATTAATCCTGCAACAGAAACTGCAAAGATAAGCACTTCCACACAAATCCACATTTTCTTTTTTCATTGGTAAAAGTTCGACTAATTGTGCCAAACGATGAATAAATTTTGGAGCTGGTACCACTCAACAGACAAGATTGGAGCAGATCCAGCACCAGGTGAAAACAGAGATTGTAGATCTGTCAGTAATTCCTATTACTCTCAGACAAGATTGTGTACCTTCAGAGCATGTGAGAAACCTGATTGGTAGACTGAATTACGGGCTATTTCACACAGATCACATGAACTCAACTTCCAAACCTGTGAGAGAGGAGTTAATTTATCTGAATCTTCATTCCGTGATGTATATGTAGTGCAGAGAGAGATGGCGGAAGGGAACTCACAGAAGCGGCTATACTGTATTCTTCCACCAAGGGTTCTTTCGTTAAGTGAATTTGTAATGGATCATCAGTAGAAAGGGAAACATTGAGGCCCCGTAAGAAAAACATAGGGAAAGGATTCCGATGGTAGTCTAAAAATAACGAGTTGTTGCTCAGAGGAGACATAGCCAGACCAATCTGATGACCAAACAAATTATCATGAATTAAATATCGTCAGGAGACTCAATATGCTTCAATCATAAAACTTCTGGTCTTCCATTTTACCTGAGCCAGATAGTACAAATATTGAAGTACAGGAGACTTTCTCAAATTGATTCCATGTGCTATATTATGAGCCGTGAGAAATGTTGAAGCAAGGTGGTCAATGTCACCAGCCTGGACATAATAATGTAAATGATAATTTCATACAATCTACTCTGATAATCATAGCCAAGTTGAATGAAGCTTCCATGAATACCTCTCCGGAATGCGGACGAAATTTAATAGTCGTCATGCCTTTTGACTCGCGAAGCTGAGACACAACATTAAACAGTTCAGAATTTTGTGCAACTAAAACAGGGAACAATCAACAAGAAATGAATGAATTTCCTAGGGACACGGGATGTAGAATATGAAACCCTGCACGCATCCCTCCACAACACAACCTAAGCTTCCTTTCTTAATTATTTAAAATTTAAACAATTTAATCCCTTCTACAATCTCAAAGAAGACATGAAGGTCGGAGGATCATCTATTTGTGCAACAAGTTGCAAGCCTTGTGGAATAGAAGCAACAACATTAATGGGAAGAAAACTCCTAAATCAGGTTAAACAAAAGGCAATATATGCAGACCTATAGCTAATACTGCTGCTTGTAATACAGACTTACAGTTATTGTTTCCACTTCTATTAGAACATGTACATGTCAAATCCCGTGGAAGAGACTACACATAGTATTGACAATTATAGAGAGGTCCATGCAAGAACTGTCGGAGATGGATTTCCCAAACATTCCTAGAAATGCATTGGACATTTCAGGAACACGTCCTAATTTTAGAAAATGAAATTTCATAATTCCAGATGCTTTGATGATACTTTTAGTACTAAGAAAACTCCCAACATGACCTTTCCGACAACACTTCTAGTCTTTTATAATTATCAGAAACCTCAGGGGAAGGGGATGGTAGATGAGGAGTGAAATAATGTCATATAGTAGTTTTTTTTTTTATTGTGAAAAATGTCTAAGGCAGTATGTTGAGTGGCATAAATATTTTTTTCACTTAACCTGGTTTTTCCTTATTATTTTGTCAATAGTTAATAAATAATAATGTGGTTTGTTTGGTTGGAAGGTGGCTATTGTAGATGAAGTGTTAGGTTACAATGACAGGAGTTAAGGTAGAATGACTTGGTAATGTGTACAGAGGGCATTTTTGGCATTTATTTTTTAAACGAATATGATAGCTGACAACATCAGATTTGGTTTACTACAGTGATTTAACGGAGGTACCTATCTGTATATTGCCAATAAAAGAAGACCATTGTAATTTCAACAACACGGGAGGTCCCTGTAATTGTTAAAAATCCCAAGGGAGGCCAGTGTAATTATCCGATCTTTTCTTGATAACAATACTACATTCCTGGGAATGCAACTCAAAAAGCCTATACATGTCTTGAAATATTCATAATAGATACATCATATTGGATTACCAACATGTAGTGAAATGTGCAATGAACAACTTTACATAGGAAAATAACATAGCAACAAAGATCATAAAAAATACATATTAGCAACGCAAGTAATAGGATTACGCATCATATTGTAGAGCTTCATTTTCCACATTGTTAAGTGGAAGCAAAAATTATACATATATATATATATATATGAAACATAATTATACTATTATGATATTATGAGCTTGCCTTATCCAGGTTTAACTTTTGTGGAATTTGTTATGTGTATCTTTATCATCTTGTGTCTGTATAGATGTTACATCGTAAGAAGCATGCAACTTCGATTAAATTTTCAGTGAAAAAAACATATTCACATATAACTTTTCCATTTCTAAGGACGATGATGGATGGATATGAAACAAACAAAACTGATATGGACGAGGTACAAAACCTAGAGCTCCAAAATAGCTCTTATTTTTTCTTAGAGAGAAGAAAGAATTTCATATTGAAAGTAATATCGCTAGCATTTTGTAGAAGTGCATACAGTTATGTCTGAAGGTATGAATGATACACACCTTGTTTAGAGTGTAAAGGTTAGCATAACAGTAATAAGCATAGTATGAAAACGCAGGATTGAATATATTTGTCCACTGAGCTGGTGTGGGCATGTGTTTTGTAGGGCGCCTTTCGGGTTTGCTCTCATCATCCACCAAATCCAACCCAACAACCTGAAATCCCAAGTAGACGAAAAAGAATAAGCCAGAGAGCAGCTCAAATTGAATCCTACAGAATATAGTACTCAAAATCTTCAATACAATTGCAGTTTGATCAACGTTGCACTTAATCAAATATAGATGTCAGATTTCTTTGTGTTGCAGTTTCAGGTTTGTCCAACACCAAGATCTTTGGACATGCGATTAGGACCGGGTTGTGATCCACTTTCATATTCCATAGGACATGCGATTAGGATCAGCTTTGCCCATATTAAAGTATCTTTGTATTGGAGCAACGGAAAGTACATATCAGTTTTAAAACAGAGATTGCTACCGAATATGGCTGGTCAACGGGTCAAGCAAACATTGTAGTGGAAATGCAGAAATAAATCTCATGTTTTGGGAAGTAAAGAGCCCCAAATCCATACCTATTTTCCTTTTCCTTTTAGGAGAGAGAAGGTGGGGGCAGAGGTGCTGGGTAAGTAAAAGTAAAGGGTTCCCCAATGTAACCCACTGCAAGCTAACAAAAGATGCACTTCGTAATTTATAATTAAATATATTTTTTAGCTATATAGAATCAAGACGTATAAAAGGATAACGCTACAAATCTACACATGCATATCTATTGAAGAAACATGTCATCCCAAAAAATAATTTCATTAGTCAAGATAAGCAAAAACATTTGATTCCAATGACTGTTCAGTTCATACTGTAGTCATCTTTCAGCTATCAAAATTCTCCTTGGCAAACACCAAGATTTTCTGTAGAACCCCAAAACTGATATAATGAAAAGATCCATAAAAGAGGGTAGGGTAAACCTGTTTCAAGAAAACATGCAACTGAGGGTGCGAAGCTGGATCAACAGTAACCTCAAACAGAGGAAGAAAGATATTGTCAAGAATATTCTGAAATGATGTCACAATCCCCATTTCCTTGTAAATATTGTACAACCGAGGAAGCTGAAAAATGAGGAATGCAAATGCTTATAATTTTTGTGAAAGAATTTCCATAATACAAACATAAAAGCTGAAAAGACAAAAATTCCCAGGTTTATCAAAATTAGCGCTGAAAGAACAAAACCTCAGGTTTGAGATAAACACCAAAAAAAACTTTTTCCTATGACTAACCAATTACAAACAAATATACAACACTAGGCCAAGAACAGAAAGGCCACCTATCATTAAGGTGCTCATCCATTTGTTAACAGAAAAATATAGAAAGGCCCGGAAGAACTTCCAGCTCCAGAAGAAGAAATTCCAATCTTCAAGCTAAAGAATCTTCTAATAAAATCTTTATTTCAGTTTGAACCAATTTTGGGATCAATATCTCCTTTCTTTCATTAATTTTCACATATGCTTCATTTGCTAGCCTATGATGGTGTGTTTAAGAACCAAACAAATCGTAATGCATAAAAGCCTGATCCTTCACTAGATCAAAGCCGAACGGCCATACAGCATAACGTGAGCTGAAAATTTCCAAAGATATGTTGTGGGAAGAAGCAAATTTTATTAATGCACAAACTATAGCCGAATAAGTGCATAAATGAATCACAGCACACTAAATGTTTATGCAGTCTTTTATTTGGTAGAGGGTCCGAAATCGAGTTGGAGAGATGGATACGGTAACAAAGAACCGAGAGGTTTATAGACCATTGTGGGTGAAGAACGTGGCAAGAAAAACTCAGAGAGGATGGAAAAGAAGGCACAACGCAACCTCTGATGGTTTTACAGTCCAAACAGGAAGGAAAGCCCTTCTTTAATTGGAGAGAAGTTTAAGATAAGAATTGAGGTCAAAGTATAACACGAGTATCCTGCAAAGACAGATTTCATGCAATAATTAGGATAGGACTATCGCAAAGTTATCTGATTAGAATCTTACTGCCTTAATTTTATCCAGATATTGTCCTCTCCAAAATTGATATGCGAGGAAACAAAATACAAAGGATTGAAACCTAAAACTCCATTTGGTTCACGGCTTTGGTGAAAGGAAGGAAAAGAAAAGGCAAAGGAAATTACTTTCATTGTTTGTTTACCAATAAAAGAGAGAGAGAGAGAGAGAGAGAGAGAGAGGAGAATATAGTTAAGAATTGGGATTAATGTTTTCTTCTAGATATCATTTTTCCTTCTAATTTTCCTTATTTATTTTTATGATTTATTGGAAATTCTAGATTGAAGAATTATACAAGGAAAGAATATAGCAGGAAAACAGATATCCTTTTAATTTTCCTTTCAGTTTCCCTTCCCATTTGGCATCTGTGATCGCTGAACTGCCCTAAGGGCTTGTAGTCAAGATTTGAGAAAGATATTTCTTTTTCTTTTTCTTCTTCCCTACTTTAATCCCTACTGGCCTAATTTCTCTAGGTTTGCATTGAAAACCTTGATTCCAAAATGCCAACTCATTTCCCCACGAAATAAACCCTTTTACTCTCCAACCTATGAAGAAATTACTGTCAAGAATTTGTTGGAATCAATTCTCTATCATCTTAATTTTTGGAGGAACCCATAATCAAGAAAATTCCAAAAACAAACTGAACAACCTTTTTCCTACCCTAAAACTACAACATTTCTGGGCAATTCTCAGACGGTAACCCCAAAAATACCTCCCCTCCGCCCCCTTTTCTCCCCCACCCCAAAGAAAAAGAGAAAAACAAACCAATACAAGAAATAAGAAAAAGGAAAATCAAATCAAATAAGTACACAATCAAGAAATGAAAAAAGATTGTTCTGAATGACAGATTCTCATAAGTACCTGAATCAACCAAACAACATTCTCACTGTATAATTCATTATTCACTATCCAACTTGCCATTTGATCCCACTCACTCATCTTTCTACCATATATTGATATCCTGTATTCAGCCATCTGTAGCAGCAACAACTTCAAACTTTTAGCATGGATGAACCATCAGAAATATGTAATAAAATAAAGAACAAACAGCCAGCCCCCAGATAAGAAATATCCGGGAAGGTGAGCATCTAACCGCTAAAAAATAAAAAAAATAAAAAGAGACCATGAGATTTCAAAAACTTATGAGCCTAAATCGGACACATAGAAAACACACTACTTAAGGCCAGGTCAAAGAACAAAGAGTTTATGCAAATATCCTTAGTGCTTGTTCTGGGCAATGGTAATAGAGGTGGACTGCGTACAGACCTAATCCTTGGCATTGCTTGCACAAAGTGGAAGCCTTGAAATCCAAACCAGTCCTCACATTTGGAAGCTCAAGCGTTTATTATAGGACCAAGCAATGGAATATATAAAATTTTATGAAAGTTTCCAAATAAAAAACTTCATTCAAAGCAAGATCTTAATTGGTTGGTTCAGCCAAACAACAATGCAGATTATTTAAAGAAGAAAACAGTTTGCCATTTTGACCCCAACAATAACGTACGCTTCAGTTGCATCTTCAACAGGCTGGGTTTGACGCCTCTCTGAGTAATCATAATCCCCACCCCCCAACTCCCTTCAAAGAATGAAAAGATCAAAAAAAAAAAAAAAAAAAAAGAAACAAAAAAACTAGAAGAGACATGAAAAGGGAAAGAAATCTATAAAAACAGTTGAAGTGAATCATGGCAGGAATCAATAATATGTGCACTTTCAGTGCTCATGCCCACTACATATCTGAGCAAATAACAGACAGAAAACTAATTCTCATTAAATCTACGAGAATCTGACAATGAAAAACAAATCATGGATACCACCTGATATTTACTTGCAGCAAGATCTGAAAAAACTTGCTTTGTCAGCTCAGCAAGGAAACGACCTGTTGTACAGTGGAAATGATTAACCATATTTTTTAACAAGAAATATATAGGAGTAAAATAGGGAAAAAAATTGGACGATCAATCAAAAAAAGAAACACATTATTAACATTGACAAATCATGGATGAAATTTAAGGGAATTGAACTAGAAGCACAATTCAGTAGTAAAGCTCATAACTAATCTCCTGAATTGGCAGGTATGTTTAAATCAAATCATCTTTTACCTCTTAAGTCTTTTTCTCTGATAAATATGTACATTTTGATATGAAGTGACAAGTAAATCAGAAGTATATGAAGCTCCAAGTGTGGGTATACACATATGCGCACACGCACACATATATATTTATACACATATGTAAATATAGAGAGAGACATAGGTTTCAACAACTATGTCACACAGACACAGACACAACATGGACAAGCCAACTGTGTAATTTGAAAAGGTAGAATAGGGACATAACGTGGATTCAGCAATATATGTATAGATATTGTTAAATAATTAAGTAGAGTAAATGAGATCTATATATATATATATATATATATATATATATATAGGATAAGGTTATCTTGCCACACTTATTGTCACACAATAGAGTTGCTAACATAGCTCTCAGCACTTCTTCCAAGCCAATTAATTGTCAAGTAATTTTTATCAGTAGAACTGCTTCTACTTCTGGAGCCAATCTACTGTATTCAAAATGAAGATAACTAAGAAGCAAAGCAGATATAGCAAATTCACGGAGTGAAACATAATGAGGAAGAAAGAAAACTCTTTCTTAAGATTTAACTTTGGCATCTCACCCAACAAGGAAACAACCAGGACTTACCCTGGATAAGGTTATCTTGCTTCAGGAAAATCTCCCTCAGCCTACTCTGACCACAGGGATTATACTTTAAGTTGAATTTGTCAAAACGATGAAAGGTGCTCTTGTCAGCATGAACATCTAAAAGGTCAACATTCAGGTCATACCTGTTTTGATAAATGCAGAAAAGAAATTATTTCAAGCATCTAACAAAAGAAATTCCAGAGGATACCCAACAAATAAAGATCCTGTGGTATTGATGGTACAGTGGAGGTTGATATTCATAAATTTGGATGAAAAGTTCCACAAAACTATTTCCTTACCCAGTCAAATCCAAACTCTCAAAAACCTCTTTCAAGGTCAGATATGTTCCATCACGAAATATTACAACCTGAAAAAAGCAGCAGAAGAAAAGAAGAAAGCTTCAGGTATAATTGAAATTGAAATTCATATCATCCTCACAAAAGAAATTATTGTGGATTCGTTTACATTTAATAGGTGCCGAGGTTAAGGATGGAGTTGTTTACATTTCATATCAATTCCTATGTGACTAGAAATTGACCACAGAATCCTAACAAGCCCAAAATCTATTTATCTAAACTAAAATAAAAACAAGCAAGAGAACCAACAAGAAAAAATGAAATAAGCAGCACAAAGAGACATATCCAAAACAATTACCTCATCAGGCTCCTTCCTCAACTTCGACTTTATAAACCTCAAAAGATGTTTCTGGTTCATGCACGCCGAGTGATGAACATGTGTGTCAACTTTCCTAACATTATAGAAGTCCCTATGTGGTGCACTTTTCTGAGCTAGGAACTCCCTATCCGCATTGAGCATCAAATGAAGATTGAATTTCTGAATGGATGTCCAGATAAGCATTTCATCAAACATCATGCCATTATTCTCAACATACTAAACTAATCATACTTTCAGTTAAAAGTGGGGGAGGAAATGGATCTACTTGTTCCAAAAGAACCAGCCGATGATGACATAAAGTTCGGATATTCCCAGTTGATATGACTTTAAGAATATGATGCAAGTGAGTGAAAAAGGTCGTTGCGTCAGCAACAAGAAAAAGTTTCTCTATTGCTGTGGAAAGAGAAAAAAACTAGAGTTGGGAAATAGACATAAAGAGCCTCAATCAAACAAATTTAAACCATTCATACTAAACAGGAAGGACAAAGCCATCAAAGTTTTAGCAGCTTACAATCTTTATTTGCATAAACATGAACCACTCCATCTTCCATCTGAAAATGGTGCTGCAAGAGAACTTAACATGTCATTGACCAGGAAATTAATCACAAACAAGTATCAGAACTTCTAGCCAGAATTCAAGGAAACACTGACAACAAAGAATTAGAAGTATAGACTCACATCAGATTTCCCCTCAGGAGTGTAGCCAAATGGATTGGGATTAGGCTTTGGCGTACTCGGATCAGATATTACTTCTTTCTCCCATGGAGTAATAGCTTCCCTAAATACATAACTCTCTCGCAGCTCAAGGCAATCTTGCAGGGTCCTATAGACTTCTGCTTCCTCAAGTGATGGTACCTCTAACAATAATAAAAGAAAAAAATCAAAATAACAAAACATTGGTCTTGAGATGCAACTTTATCGAGGACATGGGATTTTGAAAATGTGATCAACATGGTGTTCATGAATTTCAAAATATTATAACATCTAATGGTGACGTCAGATTTCCTTCTATTTCCACTTCTTTTACAGCATATCAACATGGGAAATGATTTTTTTCCCTTATTTTTTCATATAATAAATAAAAAATATTTGTTAATGTAAAAAAGATTGTCTTAAAAACTTTCTAAAAATTTTTATGTACATACATAACTTATGTACATCAGTATAGAAAATACCCATTTGGGTTGCATGGTACATGAAATGCGGCAATGATGACTGCATGTGACAGTTAACAATGGCACAGCACATTCATAACAATTAATGTGGATTAACTTTTAAATTTCCTGTTTTTCAGAAACAAAAAAAAAAATTGAATCAAAAGGGCTGCAATCAAAATCTAGAACCTTGTCACAGAAATGCAAATTTCTCATCAGATGCTCCATTTATTTCAACCTCTTGAGGCATTTCTCTAAATAGGAACAGTAAATAAAATTTTAAAAAACTAGGAAATTAGAAAATGCCTTGAATAAGGACCAAGTGAGAGCATTCAGATTTTTTTTTTTTTGGATAGGTAAATGGAAACATTGAAATATATTGTTGCCTTTATAAACTTCTGGACGTTCAAGATGAATAATTTATTCTAGAAACAAGTAAATCTGTACAGTTCAACCTACCAAAGAGGACCAGTTTTCAGTAAACCATATGACTTAGTTCTAAACTAACCCAGTATGGAAGTGAACACCATTAGGACCAAGTTCAACTACACACTACTATTTGCAGATTTTCTCCTCCCACACTATCACTACATAAGCTGCAGGGAGATTCGTAAATATTTGGAACCCCCCAAAGACAAAACTCTAAGGGCATGTTTGATAAGAGTTGTAGAGGGTTGGAGTGGATTGTTAATCCAGTGGGATTTATAATATCAAGTTTGGTTTGGTTTTTTGCAATGGGATTGTGAATCCTTGGGACTATCAAACCGCCTAAATGCCTGCATTAGTAAAGAGGGAAAAACTGAGATTTCGTAATCCCTTCCAAATAGTAAGACCATATTACCCCATCAACCTATAGCTCATTATTGTCGTTGCGTGCTTGAGGTTGGGGGAGAAGGGTTTGCTTTATTATTTATTTAATACAGGAATAATATTAAAATTTTATAAAATCAATTCAATTTTATAGGTACAAATCAAACATGTATTAGTGTAGTCCATTGTCTAATCCTATACAAATCAAACATGTGAATAACTAGTCTAATCTCGTTACCAATCCAACATCATTCATAATACTTATACTAATCCTACCTCATTACTAATCCCACTCAACCTACACTGGTAATCAAACAAGGCCTAATAAAGTAATGAGGGTAAAGAAATGAATGGCACGCATCAAAGGAGATGGTGAAAGCAAATACCAGTTGGGGTGATGTTAAGTCGTACAAAAGTTTCATGTTCTGGCTCCTTTCTAAGAATATCAGCTGCTACAGGGTCCGGCTGAACACCATGCAGGTCACCAGATACACTATGAGAACGAATCATACTTGATGCAACCATAGGCATTTGCTCTCCATTGGCGTTATTGTGGTTCGGTAAATCCTGGAACAGGCTATTAACCTCTGGGCCCTGTGCATGGCAGGGTTCAACATCAATTCCATAAATGTCTGGAATTTTTTTTTTTACAAACAATGAAAAAAACATCAAACATAGTTATAAAAAAAAACTTACATAATAGGACTAATCAGGATTCAGGACTTTGTGAAAACATAAGTGTATAACTGCTACAACCGCCCAAACAGACGAGACACAAACACACACACACACCCACACACACACACAAAAAGACAAGGAGAGATATTACTTAAACAACTTACAGCATTTCCATTAGTATGAATATACGCATTTAGTTTAGCATTATCAGCCATATTATCATCATCGTCTGATCCTTCTACACTTTCAAAAGCGCTTGCACTAGCAACTGGAGATTTGGGGGAAGTTGGTCTAATCAGATGCCCAGCTCTTTTTGTTGAACTTGCAGGGCCAGAAGATTTTCCTTAAAAAAATAATATTATTGTTAGGTAGCGAAAGAAAACTGAATGCCAAAGATACAAATTCTTTTTTCCTTTTTCTTTTCCTTTTTTGTAAACAAGTTTATGCTTGAAATATAAAAAAATCCAAAAGATACAGCCAACAAAAACAAGGAATTGCAAGCTCAGCTCAACTCAGCTCAACTCAACAAATTAGTATTCAAAGAATCAAAACCATTTGGGATCTGGTACATGTCTGTTTTCATCATCCCACTCAATCAAAGACCATGATTTCAGTTAAACCCCATGCTAATACAATAACTTAGATTGTAAGTGGCTGCCAGCCAAACCAAATGCTTAGCATGTAATCTACATAAGAAGTCTGCACAATAAAGCAGAGAGCCACAAGCTATTTAATAAGCAACTATTCAATAAACAGCTATTCAATAAACAACAACGCATGAAATGGCAAATACAACATTTGTTGGGTTCCACAAGATAAGACAAAACTATGCTTAATCAAGGAAGTTCAAATCCCTAAGAAATTGAACTCTATACATTTCACCTTGCAGTGGCAGCAAAACGGGAGCTTTCAAGTTCTGCAAGCCCAAACCAAGCCACACAAGGAAAGAGGCATCATACAATAACCATGATTCTTCTTAAGAATCAAGGCATGACTCATGAGTTGCTGCATAAATGGGCAATGGAACAAAGGGTTTCCAGTGCACAAAAGAAAACCATTTAAGTAGGTTGTCTCCCCTTCTATCGCGAATAAAAATAATTAGCTTTTTCTCCAATACCAGATTTTTTTAACATTGGAAATTTAAAAACTCAAAGCATGAGCTTTGTTTCCACTTTTCTTTTCACATTACTAATGCACTCCTTACTGCTTTCTTTCATTGGCCATCAAGCTTATGCAAGTTTGGTCTTTGCTTCTGTGGTCCTTGCTTCTGCATCTTAACTTCCACTCCGATCCTATCAAGCACCATTTTCTGATAAAGGTTTAGAAGGGACAACGCAATTATGTTGTACACACTAAGCATGTTTGCTGCTTTTCAACAACAATATCCCCAACTTCGGACGACAAGGGAAAAGTAAAATATGGTGATAGTGGAACAATAGATATCAAAGTTGGAGCTGTGGTGGTTAGTTATAGACTTATAGTTGTTAGAACCACTGCGCAAATAAGAGTGCAACTAGTGTACCCAACTGAATCTTCTTCTAACTTCACAAATACAGGGCATCATGGGAATGGTATACTGGGTACTTGTCAACCGACTCAGCTACTAAACATTTTGAACTTCTATTACCACCATTACATATAATATGTAACATATATTCATCAATCCCTCTCTGCTCACTCCAATTTTAAATGCCTAAGTAATGCATGAATAAGGTACTCCATTCTAAGAATGCCAATGGCCTCCATCCAAATGGTAAGAGTTCAGTAAAAAGCTGGCTATGTCGAAGTATAGAAGTGCTCAATCAGGGCTATAGCAGTCGCAAATATCAATTGTCTGAAATAAACATGTGTCGCTGCAGTGTTCCACCGGGACTATCAAGATTTAAGAATCAAGAACACGATCAGAAATACGTTCATCACTCTGGCGAGAAGTCCGAAAATTGCATACCTTCAGTAACCGTGTGCAGCCTCGGCAACCCAGCCGGAATGCCGTCAACCGGAACCGGACCATTCCGCCTCTCATCCCTCTCGGCGTCGCCCGAAATCGCCATAACATCAGGCAAAGACGCCAACGAACGACGGTAATTACCAGTCCCCTTTCTCCGGCCGTGGCCTCGCCGTTTCTCGGCGTACTTCTTGAAATGCTGCGGCGATTCCCCCCGCCCGACCTCGTCGTCGGCGTCCTCCCTCTCTCTTTCCCTCTCCACCGCCTTCGCGAACTCCAACAACTGATTTAGGGTTTTCCGGTGCATGTAGTAGGCCGAGACCGCCACGAACGAAGCCCCGACTAGAGCCGCCATCGCTAGATGAACGGCGTAGGCATCCATGAATCTCTCTCTCTCTCTAACTCTTCCTCTTCAATTACAATACATATATA
>JAOTRH010000002.1:9566004-9584258 GCA_034768845.1 Heliamphora exappendiculata
GTGGGCGGTTTATTAAGAACTTAAAATGGATGTATTGAAGTTGAAATGAAAGAAAGCTAAATGATGAATTTTGTTAGAAAAATTGGTTATGCGACGAGTTTTGTAAGAAAATGGAAGTGATATTTGATAACTTTATGTGTTGTACGTCGCATAATTATTCTCGCATGTCATGCATATATATTCGTCGCTAGTCATTTTTCTTACGAGCCTCGGCTCAGATTATTTAACAACATTTCAGGTGATCGTGAGGATCGAGTTATCTTCTGGAGGAGGAGTGTGTATTGAGACCTCGTTAGGTCGTCTTCTTTGAAGATTTTTGGAGCTTATTTTAGGTTGTAACGACAGAGAGTTTTGTTTATCGTATTATAGTTCGATAGTTGTTTGTTTGTAAGGCCTTAAGACTGAGAGTACATTCTATGCATGCATGAGAATACGTTTGGGTTTGGTTGTATTATCTTTTACTCTTAAATTTTTTGCATAGATATCACGAGGGGTTACTTTTCCAATTGTTTGATATAGAACCTTAGAATTCCGTGATGAGTTAAATGTGATGAATCAACTTTGAAATCCTAACTTTTTAGCTGAGAAAAGAAGATTTCTCTTTTATAAACTTGTGTCTAGAGAGAGATTTTGAAATGACTTTGCCATTTTTTTTAAAGGTTATTTATTTGTCTAAAATATGTTGAATGATACTAAAAATATCCTAAGTTTTGAAAAAATAGGTTTTTGGCTTGAAAAAGGGCTTGAAGTAAGACAGATTGATAGACCGATTGATCGGTCTATCGATCGGTCTTTTGATACTCTCGATTATCTTGTGCAGGCAAGAAACTGATCGATTGATCTTTTCACCGATCGATCGGTCTGGGCAATTTTGAAAATTTTGGTGTTTTGTTTTAAAGGCTTCACTTTTGGGGTGTGTTGTTCTCCTTCAAACATTTCTTTCACTTTAAATTAAACCCTGAGTTGGATGTATTTGAAAGGTTTTGAACTCGTTTGTTCTCGTTTTGAATCGTGTGGATTAAGGTAAGTTTTGGCAGGTTTTGATTTGTAAAACGGATTTTTCTTGAATAATTCAAGTGGTCCAAGTTTGGGGCGTTACAGCGTTGATGATAATTGTATCATGTTTTATATTATTATGGGGTCAATTAATAGGGTCAATTATACACCAACTAAAAAATTACTATAATAATAATAATAATATATATATCCATATATTTGATGGGGTAAATTGACCCCACCAAGCTCTTAGTGGAGTCGCCTCTAGTTGATGGATATTGTATTCCATTTCTTCATAAAGATTACTTTACAGATCTTCCTTGTAGACGGATGTTTACAAGTTGAATCATGTAAATCTTTTGTGTACTGTGATTGATTTGTTACTTATTCTCACTTTATTTGTGCTTATGTGATATATGTAATTCTTTTTAGGTCGGAGGCTGACGGTCAGAGCAACGGAGACTGAGGCAAACGAAGGTAAAAAAGGAATTTGTTCTTTTGTGGCTTTTATTTTTGGGGATGAAGTTTATGATTAAAGCTTGAATGCAATTGAAAAGGGTTACTGGGTGGTTTAAGGGGTTTTTGGTTCTTGAATTTTGTGGCAGTTAAAGTTCCCGCACCAGATAAAGCACCTGTGGCATCTGGTTCAAGCTTTAACCAGATTCTGGGCATCAAAGGAGCCAAGCAAGAGACGGTCCGTCATCAATGTCCGTCTCATTTCAGTTTTTTATCATTTAAAGATGGTATAAATCATCATTTCAAGTGTTGATCCGTAGTCTCCTCAAATGCTTTTAACAAAATATGGGCTAATATTGATATTTGTCCGGACACGTGTATTTTACCCGACAAAAAAGGGAAAACAGAAAATGATGTGTAAGTTGGTAGGCATGGATGTTTGTCGTATATGAATCTTATGTAAGTACACGAAAATCACATGAAATCTTGAAGGGGAAAAAACAGTTATTTGTGCTATGGGAAGCACATATATAGATATGAGACATATATGAAACAATCGCAAACATCCCGACATGGAGAATTTCAAAAATAAGAACATGGACACACCTACCATAGGGAAATGAAAATTATTTATGATATACGTATACATTTTTGAAAATCTCAATAACATATATTTTTATTTGTGCCCTTAAGCGTCCAACACGTGACAAATACGGACACAACATGCTAGGACTACAATGTGCGTCCATGCTTCCTAGGCTGTACTTAATAGGTACCATATTCAATCATTCATACAATACTTGAATCGGGATGGAGTACAAGTATCTAGCCCAAGAAAATTTACAAATAATTTGTGTAGAAGATGAAAATACTGGTAAGTGGATTTAAGTATTAAATAGAGGGAAGCCAATTCAATAATTCATTGAGGCTTTTGAAAGACTTGATTTAATGGTCGTTGAAATGGCAATCGAGTCTCAGATTGATTTGTGGGCATAACTTGAATGGAAAGACATCTGTTTCAGCCTCATATTGAAGTGTTATGACCAGGAATTAGGAAGTTTCTTGTCTTAATCTCTAGATTGGCTGGTTAAAGTACTTGCCTTTAATCCCTTGGTATTATTTTCAAGAGCCTCAATTCTTTGGACTTATTTTTATTTCCTCGCTTAGAGCATCTCCAACGCTCTCGCCATCTTCACCTCATTCGCCAGTTTGGAGAGCATGACGGAAAACCTAAGCTCCAATTGACTCCCTAAATCACTCGCCATTTTAGCTTTCATCGGAAATGGCTCGCCATTTGTGGCGAGCCATGGAAACGTTTAGCGAGCCTTCAACGCCTCTATTTCTCTCTTTCTGTCTTTCTCATCCTTTGTTTCTGCTAGCGCTAAATATATAAACAGGTTTATATGTATAGGAAGACGTTTGGAGTTCATCGATTGGCCCTGGGTTTAATTTAATTTAATTGCAGATTTGATTTTTGTCTAAATTCTAACTTTATTTGAATCAAAATATTTGGAATTAATTTAGTTGCAGGTTTGAAAATCTTGAATTATTATATATTTATTTTTTTAAAATAAAATAAAATTTTGTTAAAAAAAATAGCCATTATAATATGATCGTTAAAATATGAGTGTTGAAATTTTTGAATTATTATATATTTAATTTTTTTAAAAATTATGACTCATTAAAATAGGGAGTATGGTTGGAGTTGTAAATAAAAAAGTGGTTCCCTAAAATAGGAAGTATAGTTGGAGATGGTCTTAGGGTGGACTTGGTTCCTTGGAATGATAATTGTGGATGGTAGAGGTAAGTAAGTTGGTTGTGGACCCATTTGAGGATTATAGTAGGAACTAAGATGACATGAGATCACGGAGATGGATGGAGTAAGAGTTGAGGTGGTCTTAGAAGAAGCAAGAGACTGGCAATAATTGATACCTAGAGTTGATAAGCCGGCCAGTGTCTCCAGGCTGCCGAAAGAGGGTCCAAACCATGAGTGCCAATTCACCCGTGTTTCAAGACAGGTTGCAGAGTTAGTGAGCGAGGAGAGGACGTGCTTGAGTGGAGGTTCACTTAGTAGAGCTGGGAAGTGTGTAAGACCTATTTAGGTTGGTATACTGGGTTGGGCCTTAGAGGTCAAGTTTGATGGCCTAGGCTCAAAGCTAAGGCATTACGTAAATTCATTGTGGTCGACGTAGCTCTAGCCCATAGAGGAGAAACATGACACGTAGGGATGTGTTATTGTTTCGTGTGTCACCTTACAAGGCTGACAGATAGACCACAAATTCATGAAGGTGATGACATGGCATGGCATGGCATGTCAGGTAGGGCATCTAGACTCGTGTAGCCAAAGTGAAATGAAGATTTCTAAAATTTGACTAGGGAGAACTGCAAGGTGCTTCTTATGCAATCATGCAGTGTACAATTTTTTCTTCCTTTAATTTCTCAGTGCAAGACTAAGAATTGGACTTTCAAAAGCTAGGAATAATCTATTTTGCTTATTTGTCAACATCATAAATATTAAATTTGATGCAGCTGACAACTAATTCATATTGTTATATGATTAAGCCATTGTGGTATAGTGGTGTAAATACTTGCTTGAGTGGATTGTGGGTTTGATAAATTACTATTGGGAGATTCTTTATACGGTGTGCGTGCACACACATTCTCACGCAGTATTGGTCTATAAAACATAAATCATGGCTTTGCAAACCGTGCAAAGCCAAGGACCTTTCCTTTTCCATTAGCCCAACATTAAAGCTCGTTAAGTAGAGGGCATATGAAATTGTTAGCCTCTTCAGTGAACACTGAAGAGCTGTGGATTTTCATACAAACTTAGTTGTATAGGGCTAGTCAAATGGTGTTTGCAATCCTGGTCCATAAGGCCTAATGACATTTGGTTAAAGCTACGTGATATTGGGAATGCATGCATGATTGAAAACCATTTGGCTTTATCAGTACTAATAAAAAAACATTTGAGTTGACTTTATTGGAGGCAGTTGGTTAACTACACATCCTTTGAAGAAGGCATTAGTCTTTTAAGGTAGGACAACTCGAGAGCATAAAATTCATTTTCAATATAAATGCGTTGAAATTCTGTTTAAAATTTGATACTCCATATGATGCCATGGTTGCATAACTAGATGAATATTTCAACAATTGTTCCTTCTTTCTGAAAGTTAACTTTCAATTTATTTTAAATAACAATGAAATTGAAATACTACTTCTAAGACAAGGATAAATGTTCTAGATTCGTCTAGCATACACAATTCCCTGTATGTTGTTCCAACAATAGAAGAGGAAACAAAAAGAAGAAACAGGAGGAATTGGTGGGAAAGCTCTTTGCTATGCATTTTATGTCAAAAAAGTTCATTAAAATTCTATTGTTTTCTGCAGGATAAATGGAAGATTCGTGTTCAACTTACAAAGCCTGTTACTTGGCCTCCATTGGTTTGGGGAGTGGTTTGTGGAGCTGCTGCTTCTGGTACCTCTCTTTGCATCAACGCTGATAGAACTTCGGCATAAAGTTGTACTGTTTTACATTGACCTTATAGAAAATCAATTAAAATGAATGCTGGAGTGAATTTCAATACTTTCTCAAGCCATTCATCCATAGACTAAATAAATATGACTATAATTTTCTTGATTATACATTATATGGTTCATCATTAATACCAATTCTCTTAATCCCTACCTCTCCATATCAACATTTAATTAAGGGTTAAGAATTTCTGACAATTATTTAGGTCATTCACAAAAGTATTATTTTATCAGTATAGGAGTTTCTCTTCTACTCGTTGGTATAGAGACATTGAGACATTTTTACATATCCAAAAATGTCACAAATGAAATAATCTCTGGGAGTTTAATGGTTGCCTTTCTTACATGTGTATTTTCTCCTCAAGAGAAAGCCCAAGAATCATATTGTACGTGTGTTATTCACTTCTGACCAGTTCTGCTTACATTGCAGGAAACTTCCATTGGACTTTGGAAGATGTTGCCAAATCAATTGTTTGCATGATGATGTCTGGCCCGTGTCTTACTGGCTATACACAGGTACGTATCTCAGAGTGTAAAATTGGTATCCCACTAGAACGACTTCTTTGACATTCGAAGTATCTAAAATTTGTTTGCTCACCGTTCTAGACGCTGAATGATTGGTATGATAGAGAGATCGATGCTATTAATGAACCTTATCGTCCTATTCCTTCAGGGGCAATATCAGAGAGCGAGGTATGTAATGTATCCATTGTTCTTTTATTTTTTTGGGATGCATGAGTCCAAAACTTATTTCATTTTTTATATTTTGTAAATTTATTTTGGAATCTTCCTCTCAGGTGATTACCCAAATCTGGGTCCTGCTTCTAGGAGGCCTTGGGTTGGCTGGTTTGTTGGATGTGTGGGTAGGTCTTTTAAATTGGTGGCCCATTTTTATTCCTATAAAGTACTCAATATGAATGTCAGTTCCTGAATGCTTATCCTTTACAGGCAGGGCATGACTTCCCTATTATATTTTACCTTGCTATAGGCGGATCCTTGCTGTCTTACATTTACTCAGCTCCACCTTTAAAGGTAATCCCCATATCCCTTTCATTTTAATACATTCTCATATATCTAAAGTCCAAGAATAGTAAGCACTGACCATGAGCATTACGTTCTTGCAGCTCAAACAGAATGGATGGATTGGAAATTTTGCTCTAGGAGCAAGCTATATAAGTTTGCCGTGGTACACATCTTAATATTTACCTGCCCTTGATGACATCTATTATAACCGGATTCCAATTACTGTGGGTAGGTTGGGATGGATGTGCGGGTTGGTTGGTTTGCCATGAAATGTATTGGTTTGCCATGATATGATACCAACTTAAATTTGTTTCTCTATGTTTTCAAGAACCAAACTGAGTTTATTTTACCACCTCAGCAACAATAAGAGCAAGGCTTTGTACCAACTAAACCTCCTTACAAAGTCATACATTACAGATTTTGTAGCTATTATGGTTTGATTACCAATGTGATCAGAACTCTAATTCAGTCGGAAACTGTAAATAGAGTGGGTTTAATACCTCTACATGGAATTGCGTCATGTGTGGATCAGTATGCTTTTGACATATGTGTCCTCTGGCAACGAAGAAAGTTGTCATGGGTCTAATTTGGTTTTTATTTTATTTTATTTAATGAAGTGTAAGAAGTCAAATATGGTTCGTCTCCATGGCATAAATGTCATGTTTTTTTTGTTAAGTGTAAGAATGTCTACTATGGTTCTCGTCCTCATAGCATAACATGTCATGCTTTGATTTTTTAACTGCAGGTGGGCTGGTCAAGCTTTGTTTGGAACCCTTACGCCTGACATAGTTGTTCTCACGCTCTTGTACAGCATAGCCGGGGTACATATTTCATAGAAGCATCTTTTTTTTTCCCCCGATAAGCAATATTTTATAGAGGCATCATAGTGTAGATTTAACATGGCATGGACCATTTGATAATAATTAACTTTTCCGTATGATGTTTTAGCTAGGTATTGCCATTGTAAATGACTTTAAAAGTGTTGAAGGAGATAGAGAACTAGGACTTCAGGTTTACTCTATTCTCTTTTAAATGTTTTTGTGAACCTTTTTCTATCTGTAAATAAATTATCATGTTCTGAGATACTGTTGTAACCATTGTATGGTAATGCTGTCTGACCAGTCACTTCCTGTTGCTTTCGGTTCTGAGACCGCTAAATGGATTTGCGTTGGTGCTATCGACATTACTCAGATATCTGTGGCTGGTATGTGAAGTTTCATCTATATTGTATTATTGTTGTTATAAAATATTAATTGGTGGTTATTGCTAGAACCTTTTTTTCCCCGGTTGGATAAGTGGTGTACTTGCTAGAAGCTCTAGGCTTCTATCAATATCAGGTTACTGACGTTGTGTTGAACCCAAAGCCTCGTGCATAAAAACTTATATGTTTATGGTGTTGATTTATTAGTTATTATTATACTATTTATATCTAGAAGTCGCAAGTTGGTAGTTAGGTTCCGTTTGGATTGATGATGGCAATTTGTTCATGTTCACAAGTATCTAAAAGGCTTGGCTTGGCTGTTTGTTATAGCAGGAGAGGTGAGGAATGAGATTGTATAAAGGTTGAAGAGGTCGAATTCACTAAAATCTTTGTACAGCCAATATCCATCATGCTATGGATGTCAAATAGCTCTCTTACCTTGTCATTTCAGATGCATTGAGATCTGCTACTGGAATCCATCCATGGATCTTGTTGAAGCAGAAATCTATGCTCTACTGTCTGAAGTCAGCAAAAACTTAACTATAGTGAACATGAGCACTGTTGACTTTTGACCTCCTTATTTATAAATTATAATCAGATGACAAATAGCATCTGAGCTTTGCACGCGTGTATATTTTCTTTTAGGAGGGGGAGGGGTACAGAGAGAAACAGGACATAAGAAATGAAGATCAAGTATTGTTGCGTCTCTGATTGCATCATACAACTTAGAATGTAGGTTGCTGCACCCTTATATCTGAAGTTGATTGTGACTAAAATTTCTTATTGCAGGTTACCTTCTAGGGGCTGGTAAACCATATTATGCCCTTGCCCTTCTTTGTTTAATACTTCCACAAATCTTTTTCCAGGTAAATGACATCTCTGTAGAGCTTACGGTGTCATTGCTTAAGATTATTGCATACTCTGTTAAGATGATTAATTCACCAGGCTGGTTAAGTACTTCCAAATTTCAGTTCAAGAGTTGATCGATGAAGCTTTCATCTTCAAATTTAGTGGCACATTTTTCTTTAACAAACTGACGTAGTTCTGATCGTCTAATGAAAACTGTTACTATTCTCTTAGATAGTATTCAGAAAGCTCCAAACCTAAAATAATTTAATACCTGCATACCCATGCACTTAGGATGGTACCGGGGAATGAGAAGAAATTATTCATGATTTTAGTGATTATCTATTTGATTAGTTTCCATTACTCTTGACTATAATGAGTGCACTGTAATTCTGACCGATAATTCAGATAACCTTATGGTCATTTTAGGACTACTACCCCTTGTAGTGGGCTTTATACCAACTTTGTTATAAACTGTGAAAGTTAAACATATAATCTCAGCAGCTTCTGGACATTACCAATCCTTTTTTTTTCTCTTCTTTTCAGAATTTGACGTGGCTGTTGCAGCCACGAGGTAATAGTTACTGGTTGTAGTGGGCTTGATACCAACTTTAAAGTTAAAACCTTATATTCTCATAACTTCTGGCCATTGCCAGATTTATTTTCCCCCCAAATTTGACGAGGCTGCAAAAGTGATGGGGTAATAGTTACTGGTTGTAGGGCTGCTGTGACAAATGGAAGGGGAACATTAATGATAATATGAAGAAAAAAAACGGAACTAAATGATAAAATGAAAATTGTTGATAGGATCAGGAATCCAATGGATAAAAGATCTTCCTATGGTATATTATACAATCTCCTTGATGATGAGATTTGATAGCCCAAATATTATTATTCAGGATGTTGAGGCTCGAAAGTTGCACAAATTGTTCAGTCATAATAAAAAAGAGGACAAAAAAACGGAAAGAAAAATTGCAGAAAAAAAATCCGAACCTAACACCAAGCTATATTTGGTTGTGATCTGTACTTAGTTACAGCTAATTGGCTAGGATAGATATTGAACTCAGCTTTAGCTTTTAGGATTAATGACTCCTGCAATTTCTTACTTTCAATGTCATTCCCTATTGCAGTTCAAGTACTTTCTCAAAGACCCGGTCAAATATGATGTCAAGTATCAGGTATGTCATCCAAAAATGATCTCGGTTCTATAACACGGATGGTAACTGCTCATAAGTGTGTTTTTTAACTATCGAACCATTATACAGGACTACTACTTATCATTCTTCACTGGGGATTTGATCTGTTTTGATTTCAATTTTCAGGCTAGTGCCCAACCATTTCTTATACTCGGCCTTTTGGTGACCGCTTTAGCAACTAGCCATTGATAATCTCTGGTTTAACCACCCGAACCCAAAAGAGTGTCACACGCACACAATGGAAAAGAACAGAACTAGTCATCAGGTTGGGGCAGGTGATGTTCCTACAACAACGAACTTCTTCTACCAAATAGCTTAAGATGATGCCAATATTGTTTCTCTCCATTTTGTGTTGCCTAGCACAAGTTCCGACCTTGGTTGTTCGCCTCGTTTTTTATGTTCCTCTTTTTTCTTTTCGACTCCCTTGTGTATTTTCTTTGCCGAGTTTTCGTCTACAAACTGGTTGTTGTAAAAAGTTAGTCATTGTTTGGATACATTATTATCTATTTTCAATGAGATATTGGCCATGAGGCCATGATTTTGTTAAAATAGATTATACTAATATTGATGTCATAGAAGAAACAGGAGTTACTGAGACGTAGAGAACAAATTTTGGGAAAAAACATTTACTAAGAGAGACGGTAAATCACAAATGTTTCTCTCTATTTTCCTGGTGTTTGGTGTGGTTGAAATTATAATTTTATAGAATATAGTTAAAAATATGTGATGATTGTGGTGTTTGGCATGGTTGAAATTAGTATCTTATAGATTGTAATTTGTAGCAGAAATTATGAGTGTTTGGTAAAAATAATAATTTATAATTGAAATAGAAAAAAAAAATTATAAGTTGTAGCAGAAATTATTAGTATTTAGAAAATTTTATAATTTATAATTAAAATTAGTAGCAAAAAGTTAAAGTAGTTTTGTCAAATATTCTGATAATTTTTAAGTAAAAGTTATAAATATTTGTTAAAATTATAAATTTATAAAAGAAAACGTAAATTAATAACTTAAAATAGTAGAATTTGTATTTGCTGATTTAAAATAAAAATTATAAGCAAAAAATGTTACAGTATATTTATTTAGATTTTTTAAAATTTTTACTGAACTATATGTTAAAAAGTTGTAATTTAATTAATAATAAACACCACGTTTATCTTGCTGACTTGCTCTCTCCATTTTGTACGATGTCATGTACTGATTGTTCCAAAGCCGTGCAGGTTTGAGAACTACGCTCGTGGTATTAAATTTTTTTTTTTTTAACCCTATGACTGATGTTTGGGCTTTTTAAAAAATTATTTATTCGTTTAAAATTCAATTTTTAAGTGGTTCTGCTTGATATCATGAAAAATTTCATTTTCTTTTTCAAAACAAAATCTATCAACCTGTCAAATAAATTAAACTTGTTATTACTTAAAAATAACAATTTAAGAGTTTATTTGGCAACATGATTTTAAGCTAAATTTTTGGTTTTAAGCCACTTAAAATCAAAAAGGCAAAAAGTTAATTTAGTTGAGAAAATTGTGACTTTTAAACCATAAAAAAAAGCCAAATATGTTCAATGTAAAATTTTATAATTGCCTTTTAGCCTAAATGAGCTTGGGTATAATTGTTTGGTTGGAATTTATGTAACTTTATATGTAGAAAGTTAAAATTAAAAATTGTTATGAAAAAAATTAAAAAGTTTAAAAGCAAATAAGCTAAAAGTTGGGAGTTAAAAAATAAAACTTTTTAGTTTTTTAAACTTTAAGCCAAAAATCAAAAAGCCGATAGTTCAACGAAAACTTAATAAAAAAAGTCAACTATATTTTCAATGGAAAATTGAGCACAATATCGACAAATAAAAAATATTGATGCACACTAAGAGAATTATTTTTTATTTTTTATTTACCTAATAAGAGTGGATCGCCATTGTCACGTGAATATTTTTGTTATATAATTAGATAAGAGTATCATATAAGCAATGTCATATGGTGTTATAAGACTAATGACTTATCTTTAAAAAATAAAATTAAAAAATTATTTTAAACACTAAAACCTATTGATATTTTTGGTTGAATAGTTAAACTTATGAGGTTAATAGTCTATTCGAAGTGTTAACACGTAGACTATTATAGATTAAAATAATACCGCACTTCGTTACGTATTGAACTGTGTTTAAATAAAAGTAAAATAATTTATAAATAAATAGTACATTATTTGATTTGAAATTATTCAAATGAAATTAAATTTAATAATGTACAATGTGTGCTTAATTCCATGGCAAATAAATCTACAATTGAGACTTTGAATTTATTACGTGAAAAGTACATGTAATTTTAAATATTATTCTTATTTTCTTATATAGTGATAATTAGTTATAAGTTCAATTATTAGTTTTGTAGTGTATTTAGTTTACTTAAATTTTTTTTAAACTTTTTAAGTCTAATATTTTAAAATTTTTAAAAACTTAAAATTCTCTAATTTAACAATAATTCTAAGAACCCAAAATGAGTATCCAAAAATTTACCGTAACATTTTCACCTCCACTTTCTCTCGTGTCTCTTACTCTTTTTTTCCTCCCTTCTCTCTCACTCCATGCTGTCAAAATTTCACATTTTTTCTATCTAATTCTAAATTATTCTTTTTCTCTTTCTTTTCTTAATTAATGTTAAATCGTTATTAAAAATCTTAAATATTATATTTATATTATTTTCAAGTTAATTATATTATTATAAATAATAAAATTAAATTTTAATTTAGACTAATTAACTAAAATATTATGTTAGATGGATATTTATGTCATATTAAATTATTTATTATTAAATAATATTTTTCTAATAATGGGTGTGGATGTTATGGGCTAAACTTCCTCAAACTGGCCTCGTCCATGTTGTATTGGGCAGTTCAGGACACACAACATCAACGTGAAAAAAATTTATGTAATTCGGTCATACCGACTTATGTTTATGAACAAAAAAATAAATATTTTAACATTTCGAGTGTAAAAGAGTACAAATACTGTCTATTATGTACCAGTTATCTTCTCAAATATTCTCACCAATAACTTAAAACTCTCATAAGTGTTATATTTATAAGCACCACATAAATCCTAAAAACTTATCAGTTTATATAATATTAAACTCTATACAAATTGAATTGTTAGTGCACTCCTAATTTCATTTCAATTCAAATACATATAAATTAAATAAAATAATAAATGGCCTTGTAGAATACAAGATGTCTAGCTGAACAAGACGACTATTCTCGGCGTTTAGTAAAAAAATATTGCAAGAATTATTAGGTTGAGACTACTGTAAAAAATTAAATTAATCAAATATTGGTAACTATCTTAACAAATTACGTTTGTGTTAATAAAAAAAAATTATAATTTTTATTTTATTGTTTATTTTATCAAAACATATGTAATTTGTTAAGATGGTTATCGATATTCTATCAACTTAATTTTTTACAATAATAATATATACACTTAAAAGAATAAAATAAACGGTTCAAATCATCAAATTGAATCCATTTTAAACATAAAAAATATCCAATTAAACCGGTCCAGGAATCGGACAAGCCAAACTCTTGAAAATACTCTCGAATTAACTCCGGTCCAATCAAAGACTAGAGAGCCGTCTTAACCACGGCGTTTTGGAAAGGTCTAGCTACTCTGACCTCTTGACTAGACTGTTTATTTTGATGATATAAATTATATTTTTAATATATAAATTATTTATATAAAGAATTATACTAATTAAACATTATTAAATATTTGATAACGACCTTTTCCGTAGAAGTTTATGATTTTTTCTCCGTGAAAATTTGGTTTTTTTTTTTTTTGTCACGTGTGAGTGTTTTTTTCTTCGTGCAAAGAGGTATTTCTCTATTCTTTTAAAGAGTACTCTTGCATTTGATGAATTTTTTTATTTGATTTTATATTAAATTTATAATATATTTAAATATTTAATATTTTTTGATAAAATAAAATAGTAAATACCTTCTATTTAAATTCAATCATTATTTGCAAATATAATTGGCTGAGATTAGAGCCCAAGCAACACAATTTCGACTTAGCCAGGAAAATATGCTAAACTTTTACTAAAGAAATTTGTTTGATTCTATATTTGAATCCTAGAATGAAAAAAATATATATATAGATGAAAAATGTCTAAAAAGGAAATGAAAAATGTCTCAAGTCTCGTCATGCACATGGATCAGATAAGGAGTTCGTTTTGGCAATTTGGTTCTAAGTTGATTTTTTAATTTTAAATTAAAAAGTTAAAAAATTTATTTGATTAAAAAAATAATAATTTTTAAGTCACCAAAAAAGTTAAATAAACTTAATGTGAAATTTTATGGCTGCATTTTAGCTTAAATGAGCTGGAGTATGATTGTTTGGTTGAAATTTGTATAATTTTATATGTAAAAAAATAAAATTAAAAATTATTATGAAAAAAATCAAAAAACCTAAAAGCAAATAGAATAAAAGATGGAGGTTAAAAAATAAAAAAATTTAACTTTTTAGACTTTAAATCAAAAGTTAAAAAATTAATTTTAAATTAAATTAAAGCCAATAGCCAAACGAAGGCAAAGCTAAAATTTCTAAAAACTATAAAAAAAAAAAATTGTACATGTGATCGATCTTAAGAAGTTAAAAAAAGTTTACTCTCAAGCCTTCACTTTTTTTAAGTGCGGTTCTTTATCAACTTAATTATCTATTAAATTCGAGTAATACATAATAGGTGACCGCAGTTGATAACTATATTTGGTACCATGTGACATCCCTTTGTGATGCTTGTGCCGTTTGAAATAAATAACGTATTTATTAATTTTATTTATTATTATTTTTAATAAATTCTTTTTATTATTTACTTAAATTATTATACGTTTCAACTTCTCTCGTTAATTGAGTTGAGAGTTGAAAAAGTAAAAAATAAATAATTAAAATATATAAAAAAAAGTTTATAAAAATAAAAAAATAAGTCATAATAACTTAATAAGTCAAATTTTATATTGTTTATTTTTATCTTTAATAAATTTAAAAAAAAATATTTTTATAGTTTATCTTTTCGAGGCAAGTCAAAAAAAATTTAATCAAAATATAAAAAATATGCAAATAAAATAAAATAAAATATAGCCCAAACTGGGCTATATGACCTCATTTGGGATAATTGCTATTTTTTTCCTTTTTAATAGATTTTTTTTAATTATTTAGTTATATTATTATATGTTTTTAATTTACGTATCGACTAATCTAAAAAATAAGAACCCTTGACATAAATATAAATAATGTTAAAAAAAAAGACAAAAATAGGTTAATAAATTAAATTTTATGTTAAAAAATAATAAATTAAAAATATTAATTAAATACAATAATAAACAAAAATTTTAAATTAACCCAAAAAAGGCCGTGCTATCTTATAGATCCACTATTTAAACTTCTTTTAAAATTAACCCAAAACATGATCGATAGCATTATTGCTTAGATTCAACACTAAATTATTAAATCAAGGGTAAATTACGCTGACATTTTTTGAGATTTATGACAAAAATAAAAATATCTATTAAGATTTTTAAAATATCACTCACCTCTCATGTCAGTATTTTTATCCAACACCGTTAACAGAATTAAAAAAAAAATGACAAAATTAAAATTTTTTCATTAAGTTACTAACATAATATTAATAATTAAATTAAATTAAAACCGACAATTAAATAGAAAAAAATCAGTGATATTGTCTCATTCCACTACCAACCATCACCCCATACCCAACTGGTATCAAATTTATGTATCTCGCTCGCGATCTCTAGAGAGAAGTTAAAAGAGAAACCACCCCACAGTTTTTCCTGCCCTTAAACATGCCTCCTCTCCGCGTGTTCTTGTTCAGTTTGTCATGGTTCCTCCTGGTACAATCCACCACACTGGGGGCCGCGAACACCACCACGACCGCTGCCGCTAACACTACCAACAGCGGCTTTATGATCAGCAAGTCCGGTTGCCAACTAAAATGCGGCGACCTAACTGTTCCTTACCCATTTGGCGTTGGCGTTGGTGACCCCAACTTATCCACTGTTTGTTTGGTCAAAGAGTCTTGGATATAGAATCCAAAAGGCATGTATGTATATGAGTGAATATACTATAATAATAAGGGAGATGAGGTATTGAATACCTAGACTCTGTTAAAAGACAATTTGCCCTTTTTTTGTTTCAGTGCCCATCTTCTATTTGCTCAATTGCCATTATCAGTTCTACTGTAATGCTACTTAACGAATTCCAAAATTCTAATTTAAAAAAAACAGCTAATTGAACCTGATCTTTTGCAATAATAGAAGCGGCAGAAGATTTCGACGAAGATGAAGGGACGGTGGAGGTGGATGCATATGAAGGGATGGTGTATCATCGGTATATACAAATATATCTATTTTTTGTTTCTATAAATTGCATGTGTTCAGTGGCCTAATATGATGGTTCATGTTTAATGAAAACAAACTAGGCAATCTCGAAGGAATGAGTGAAGGCAATATAGGTATTACTAAATTTGAACGAGGGTAGATATGAAAATTTTGTTTTTATGTATATTTTATAAATTTATTTTTATTTATATTCATCATAAAAACAAACGTGGTATATGCATATACTCAGGTATAACATATTAAATATTATATTAATTTATTTCATATCCAACTTTATATCCTACATTATTATATATCCGTTAATTTATCTCCAAACAAATAAATGGGCCATAAAATGTTGAACTTTTTAAGGAAATTTTTATGAGTAAATAGTATTTTTGTTATTTTTAACAGAGATTGGCACTTTGATCACTCAATTTGTATCAAAATTTTCTTGCAGGTCTGAGCTTTGGGTTCTTGTCATCACTGATTGGTTTAACTTGGATATACTTTAGCATCAAGAGAAGGAATCTCATAAAACTCATAGAGAAATTCTTCTAACAAAATGGTGGGTTCTTGCTAAAACAACAAATTTCATCAAATGAGCGATGCTCATCAGCTTCTTCAAAAGTATTCACAGTTGAAGAGCTTGAAAAGGCCACCAACAATTACGCTGACGATCGAATTCTAGGCTGAGGCGGCAACGGCGTTGTCTACAGAAGAGTTCTTCCTGATCGCCGGACTGTGGCGATCAAGAAGTCCTGAATAATGGACGGGACCCAAATAGAACAGTTCATCAACGAAGTGGTGATCCTTACAAAGGTGCCGTTGGAGAATTTTGATAAAAATAATATATTATTATTATTTGTAAGTGTTAGGGTTTTAAATAAGAATTTTTTTTCTCCAATTATCTTTTTGTCTATTAGAACAACTCCAACAGACTCTTTGAAAAGAGTTTGTTAGCTATTTTAGCTAGTTAATATTATATTTATATCTCTAACAAGTTCTTTAAATGGTTCTCTATTTTAACTATTTTTCTTTAAGCTAGTTAAATTTAGCTAGCCTTCATAACTTTTTAAATCATATAAAGAGCAATTTATGAAACAATTTTAAAAATCTGAATAGCTACTTAAAATAGAGAGTAGTGTTGAAGTGCATACTTTAAAAAATGAATAAAAAAAATAAAAAAAATATTTTTTTTTATATTTTTAACTAGCCAAAATGGCTTGTAGTGTTAGAGATCCTCTTATAAGTTAAACATATTATTAATTGCATATTCACGATATTTAGTCGTTATACAAATAAATTATATTGATAACTATTAATATTATTTCGTTACAAATTCAATAAGATCATTGGTGACAAGTTAATGGTGTTTTTTTTAAGAAGGCTTACTAGCCTATTATTGTCTAGTGAGGAAAAAAATTTAGAAATGTGTATATTTAGAGATAAAAGCGATATTGAGTTTTTTAATAAGAGATATTTTATCGTCATATTATTTTATATTATTTTAATATATTTTATGAGTAAATTTGATTTATGATTCGTTCATATTTTTTTAATGAACATAAACAATAAATGAAAAAATTTTGTAAGCATTTGAATTGCATCTTATAATTGAAACACTCTATTTAAATCTTCATATGTACATAGAAATATTAACTTTAGAAGATAGTCCTAACTATACATCTCTCAACCTCACAAGTCACATTTTTTTTGTATTTCTTATTATTTTTATATTCTATTATTTTCACGTAAATAATTCTAGCATTTTTCTTCTAGCCAAACATACTCCCCTCTTTATTTTAATTAAGAAAATTTACAAAAATAAAATGCCCTTCAAGCATTTGAACAAAAAACACAGTGGGGTGTGTATGTAGCTAAAAAGTGAGCGTTAATATTATTTTTCTATTTTTAATGACTTGAGTTTAACATTATTTAATTTCCACAAAATATAATTTTTTGAAAGTTTTATTACAACAGGTTAACCATCGAAACGTTGAGAAGCTCCTGGGGTGCTGTTTGGAAACGGAAGTTCCCTTGCTCGTCTACGAGTACATCTCCAACAGCACGCTATTCCACCATATCCACAAGGGTTTGTCCTGGTTATCTTGGGAGAATCGTCTCCGAATAGCGCGGCAGAAGCTGCCAGCGCACTCTCTTATCTTCATTCCGCAGCTTCTATTCCAATCATTCACAGAGACGTCAAGTCCACCAACATACTATTAGACAATAATTGCACAGCCAAAATAGCAGATTTTGGAGCTTCAAGATTAGTCCCTTTGGACCAAACCCAAGTGACCACACTAGTTCAAGGGACGTTGGGATACTTAGATCCTGAGTACTTCCACACAAGCCAATTGACCGAGAAGAGCGATGTTTATAGGTTTAGAGTGGTTCTAACAGAGCTCTTAGCGGGGAAGAAGTCACTTTGTGTCTGTTAGAATATTAGATTGATTAGAATATTAGATTGATTAGATTGATTTTATTCTAATTTAATTTTTTTTATTGTTTATTTCTATTCGCCTATAAATAAGTAATATATTATACAGTTTCAACAGACAGAAAATATATACAGTTATTTTCTCTTCTCAATTTTTTCATGGTATCAAAGCTACATTCTT
>JAOTRH010000002.1:9601365-9614142 GCA_034768845.1 Heliamphora exappendiculata
CCGAGCAGGTTTTTAAAACTGAATCATTCTTAAGTTTGTTGGGAGACAATCTCATTCTTAAGATTGTTGAAAAAAATTCAACGTTAAAAATATATATACATGCTCGATGATCCAAAAAATACATATTTATTAACTTTCAACAATTACAATAATTTGAAATTATAGAAAAATGAAATAACAGAAATAACTGGAATAGAATTTGCAAATCGAGTCCTACAAACGCAGTTTCCTTGAGAATGATTCACTGCCTACCGAGGGTATTATCGGTTTTCCACCGACGTCACTCTCCCAGGATAAAACGGCTACACGATCGTTGGAACATCACAAAGGATCGGCTACGAACGTACTACGTCTGTCTTTCTCTCTTACAGTTTGCAATATAATCTGAGTTGTATCTCTCATTTCTCACCTCTATTGTCTTTCCTGTAATCTTTGCTATGTCTGTTTTCCTCTGTATATTTTCCTATGTGGGATGACAGCATATATAGGCCTTCCATCATTGAGGGGTTTCCATCATGGAGGGGTTTTCAGGAGAATCAATAGTCATGAATGGTATTAATTTCTTGGATTCAATTGTTAATTGAATGGTCAATTCATGCAATTGAATTTTAGAATTCAATGGCCAATGAATTTACAAAAATTTCAACAACTACCATCAAATTATGTTTGATAGTGTTTTTTGGTATGTGTAATTTGCTAATATTTGTATGTACTGTATCGGTATATGATTAACATTGTTAATCGGAATTATTTTACATTGAGACAGCAAAAAGAATTAAATTGCCATTCAGTTTTTTTAAATATTTGCAGGTAAAAAAGGTGACAAGGCGGACGACTAGGCAGATGCGGAGCCTGTGAATCCGTCCTCAAATGGAGCTACATCTCAAGATTGAGAATTTAAATTTTGACTTGTATTTTGTTTTTCTTACCCAATTTTGGCTACTTTTTTGCATTTGTTTGCTTAGGAGCCCCCCATTGCGTAAGGTCGGCATTAGGTGTTGTTGATCTTAATTGGGTGTACACAAAGGTAAGCTTTTTCTTTCTTTTTTTCTAAAGGGAAAATTGATTCTGTTGACAAATTGTAAACCATAAACAAAGTTTGCATAACGTGTGAGATATGGAGCAATAGTCCTGTTTTTAGGCCTGTTTGGGATAATAGTTTATTGGTTTATTTTATGTTTATATTTTTGGTTTTAGTGTTTTTTTATTTTTTAAATATATATTTTTTTTATCTAAACGTATTCGAAAAGTAAAATTGATTAATGAGGAAAAAAAAGTTCAAAAAAGATGACTATATGCCAATATGCTGAATTTATGTTTGTTTGTTTTTCTTGTTAGTAATTTATTTATTATTTGGCTACTTTTTTGAATAAATTACATTTACTTTGCCTGAGGTATTTGATAAAATACAAGGACCTCACGGGAGGTATTTGAAACGTCACTGATCTCTTTTTCACTGATCTCTTTTAGTAGTCTTCTCAAGTCCACTCTCAATGGAAGGTGCATTTTTACGATTTTACCCCTCAATTAAGGACTTAATGATCATTTTGATTGCTTTCTTCTTGAGCGGTAACTGTGTAGGGTAAGAGATTTTCAAAACAAATTTGTATTAGATAAAGCATCTGCACTGTAAAATAAGACGCAAAAAAGCTTGGAAATTATTTGAGTTGCTATGAACTTGTAATCTCAGTTCTTGAAGGCACTTAAAATTTACAATAACTGTTTTGAGATAGCTTGCCAAATTTATTGCATCAAATGCGAAATGAGGATGAAATCAGAACTTGTCGATGAACTTGCAATTGTATTTGTTGAGATTGGGGTGAGGTCTCGCATGCAAGGCTTGACGATATGAGAATGAAGTGATATGAGAATGAAGTGCTCGAGAGAAAAAATTTGTGTCAGGGTTTGTTTGTAAGAGACCGTGAAAGATAGAAGACGAAATCATCAAAAGCGGAGAAGGCGGGCGATGGTGGTCAATTGGCTAGACGAAATCACAGACACTTTACCAATGGCAGGAAAATTCTACCGGAATGGGGTCACTGATGGCGGAGAAAGCGGCGGCGAAGGTTAGGGTTTGGATGAGGAAGCTGGTGTCGAGATCTATCAGCTACCAACCGCAACTCTCAAACCTCAAATTACAATCCCCAAACCTCAAATTGAATGTAGATATTCTGCCTATAACTATTGTATACATATAGTTTGGGATTTCTCAATTTTTGCGATATTTTCAACCAGAAAACTCGGTGACCTCCTGCTTCCTTAGCTTTGATCGGAGACTAGCCGGTGCCGCCACTGCTGTTGTCACCAAAGAAGTGTATTTGTTGGATTATTTTATGCTATTTATTTTTATTTTTTGTATTTTTGATTATTTTTAAAATCTTTCGTTACACGAATTGAATGAACATGTTTTTTTGCAGGTTAACAAAAAAGTTTAAAAAATTAATCAAAAGATAAAGAATATCCAAACAAAAAAATAAGATGAAACAACCTACTAAACTTTTTTTTTTGTTTATTTGTGCTTGGTAATCTTTTATTTGTTTTAAAGAAATAACTATTAATTCCTGTTGATAAGAAATTAAAAACTAATAAATTTTAGACAAAAGTAAAAAGAATAAAAAAGAACAAAATAAGCCAAGAATTTTAGGAAAATGATTTTCAAACTCCTCTTTTATACAAATTCACTTATTCTTTTTATCTTAGCATATAGATTTATAAAATTATTTAACATATAACAGTTCGTTTATATATTTTAAATACAGAATTAATTATAAATTTTTAATTTTTATCAATGAAAATAAATTTTATTTTAAAAATAAAAGTAACATTTTTTTTTACTTTTTACTAAGCAAAACTCAAATCAATTCCCTCTTCTTTTTCATTATTTACACATAGGACCACCGCCTCGGTACCTCGCAAGTCGCAAGATCCATCTTTCACTTTTTTATGTGTACCTTCTATCTTTTTCTAGATCCTTTTCTTGGTAAGAAAAACTGTTACAGGTATAGATTTTAATATATTTTTTTAGAGTTTTGCGATAGGTACATAAGGGATATTTAACATTATTAAAATTAATAATTTATAAATTATAATTTATAAAAAAAATTATAAGTGTTTAATAAAAATTATAATTTATTCTTAATCATTTAGAAAAATTGATAAAGCCTTCACTTTTTATATTTCAAAATTCTCAAATGTCTTTGAGATGTTTTTTTTTTGTGAGCTTAATGAAGAAAATAACTATGAGGAGGCGCAAAATGTTATCGATCATATCACTTTTTCTCTAAATGTGCCTATCCTAAAGATACGTTTCCCTAGTAAGGTAGTTGTAAGATGAAACCAAAAGGTAAAAATAAATCAAATTTAGTATTTAGGAAGGAGAACAAAAACAAGCAAGATAAAAAGATTAAAAATTATAATTTATAGAAAAAGTTATGAGTGTTTGGTAAAAATTATAGTTTGTTCTTAATCGTTTAGAAAAATTGACAAGTCCTTCACTTTTTATATTTCAAAATTCTCAAATGTCTTTGAGATTCCTTTTTTTTTTTTTTTGTGAGCTTAATGAAAAAAATAACTATGAGGAGGAGCAAAATGTTATTGATCATATCACTTCTTCTCTAAATGTGCATATCCTAAATATACGTTCCCCTAGTAAGGTAGTTGTAAGATAAAACTAAAAGGTAAAAATAAATCAAATTAAGTATTTAGGGAGGAGAACAAAAACAAGCAAGATAAAAAGATTAAAAATTATAATTTATAGAAAAAGTCCTGAGTGTTTAGTAAAAATTGTAATTTGTTCTTAATCGTTTAGAAAAATTGATAAGACTTTCACTTCTTATATTTCAAAATCCTCAAATGTCTTTAAGATGCTTTTTTTTTTGTGAGCTTAATGAAGAAAATAACTATGAGGAGGAGCAAAATGTTATCGATCATATCACTTCTTCTCTAAATGTGCCTATCCTAAAGATACGTTCCCTTAGTAAGATAGTTGATAAGATAAAATTAAAAGGTAAAAATAAATCAAATTCAGCATTTAGGGAGGAGAACAAAAACAAGCAAGATAAAAAGATTAAAAATTATAATTTATAAAAAAAAGTTATGAGTGCTTGGTAAAAATTGTAATTTGTTCTTAATCGTTTAGAAAAATTGATAAGACTTTCACTTTTTATATTTCAAAATCTTCAAATGTCTTTGAGATGCTTTTTTTTTTTTATGAGCTTAATGAAGAAAATAACTATGAGAAGGAGCAAAATGTTATCGATTATATCACTTCTTCTCTAAATGTGCCTATCCTAAAGAAACGTTCCCCTAGTAAGGTAGTTGATAAGATAAAATTAAAAGGTAAAAATAAATCAAATTCAGCATTTAGGGAGGAGAACGAAAACAAGCAAGATAAAAAGATTAAAAATCTTTCGATTAATCGAAAAAAATATCCTTGGTAATTTTGTGTAAAGTTTTAGTTTTGAAAATTTGTCTTTTGACTCTGACTGATCTTGTATTTTGTAATTGTCTCTTTTTGAGACGTGTAAGTTTTTGAGTTGTTTTGATTCTTTTTATCATATCGGGTTGTGAGAGTTTCTTCATTCTTTTATTTTGTTGCCTAAGGTGTGTTTTTTATTTTTATTGTAAAATTCTTTTTTTTTGATATAATATTTATCCATTACTTGCTCAAATTTTTTTTTGCAAATTGTAGCTAAAAAAAAGTAGTTATAATTTGTAATAAAAATTGTGAGTGTTTAGAATAAATTGTAATTTATAACTAAAATTAGTAATAAGAAACTAAAAGCTGTTATAAAAAACTTTGCTAAACACCACCATTGGGACACATTTTTTTTACTTAGATGAGTCAATTTTAATTGTGAAATTCATTTTATGTGAAAGAACAATGACCGATTCTATGTCTGAATATGTACATTTAACATTTCTTTTTCTTTTTTTTTTAGAGGCAAATTCAGTTTACTTTAAAAAGAATGTGTTTAAATTTGTTAGAATTTGAACACCAATTTCTGAACGTGAATGGAACCAAACCACGCACAAAACGCAAAAAATAATAAACATCGAGAATTTACGTGGTTCGGTCCACACCGGCCAACATCAACGAGCGTGAGACAAAATATTTCACTATGTCAAATGTGAAAGAGTACAGCACCAATTTTATTTCTTTCTACCAACTAATCTTACAATTTTTTGTCTAATGACCTACTAGTAATCTATGGCTTTACTAGTATCTTATTTATAGGCACAAATATGAAAACTCAAAAGAATTCTAGTCAGCCTATATTATTATAAACCATATATATAAAGAATTTTAGTGGACTCCTAATTTTACCACGACTCAATTATATATAGACAGAAAAAATATAATAATTACAGGCATAATAGAATACAAGCCACATGACCCAACAATCTCCACCTTGACTTGAATTCTGTAAACTACCTTGAAGATAACCAGCGTTGATGTTGATTATACCGTCGTCGTCGTCCTGCCACACCCAAATAGCATGGCCCATACCTCTATACCGAGGTGCCCGCACCCTAATCTCCGAACGCAAACGGAAACAAAAATCATTGCACACTAAAGAAAAAATCGCTCGAGGATTTACGTAGTTTGGCACAACCTGCTTACGTCCACGAGTGCGAGAGATAATTAACTATAACTGTAGAATATACAATTCCGAGATAAAAAATATCCCAAAATCTAAAACTCACAATCCGAGCTCCTGAAACACACTCCGTTTTCCTGCTCAAATGTTACTCCCGTGTCTCCGGTATTTTTTTATTTTTTTCTATATCTTTATCCATTTGATTCACTCTCCATACAAATAACTAGAATTATTGAGTACTATTTATAAGTAAATTCTAAAATTATAACCCCATATAATTACAAAACTATATACATATTAGACTCATTGTGAATTCATGACTCTATCGCAGCCTAAGTATATGTAAATAAAATACTAATTATATAGGTCCGTAAAATACAAGATATACACCCAACGAAATTTAACAATATGGATATGTACGTTTTTGTGATCATCCTTCCTAATGGATCCCATGATCTGTGCTATTGACACCTGTAATGCCACCTATAGTGGCGTCGCCGCCCTACCCAATGGCGGTGCCGTCTCCACCTTCTAAACCTCTGTTCCCTCGTCGGTGTTTAACTCAACTGACTCCACACTTGGCCGTCACCTCACCCGTCACCTCATCTAGGTGAGCACTACCGACGTCTTCTCCGTCCCCACCTTTAGCCGCGAGCCCGTTCCATTTTCAATCTCCCCCACGTAACGCTTTGTATTCAAGAACTTTAAAGAAAAAATATATATTACATCTCATAAATCACCGCATACCAGTTTTGGCCGTGTATAAGCACGATTGATTAATTTAATAGTTCAATTTTTTTGATTTAATTTGGTGGTGTACAGATTGAGTAATCCGATGGCTTTGAAAGCAAGCGGCAAAGTTCTTGAACAAGGCTGTTAAGCCGGTGATGGTGGTCGGCCCAAAATTGCGAGTGGAAAAGGCTAGCGAGGCTTTTGTTGAGTTGGCCAATGCCTGTGGTTATGCAGTGGCGGTGATGTCATTGGCAAAAGGACTTTTCCCGAAGGACCATCCCCGTTTCATCGAGACTTATTGGGGCACGGTGAGTTCCCCCTACTGCGCAGAAATTGTTGAATCCGTCGATGCCTATTTGTTTGCCGGGCCCATTTTCAATGACTACATCTCTGTTGGGTACTCTTTGCTTTTGAGGAAAGACAAGGTGATAATCATGAAGCCCAATCGTTCAGTGATCGCGAAAGGACTTGAATTTGGTTGTGTTCTTATGAAGGATTTCTTGAGAGCTCTAGCAAAGCGGCTCAAGCGCAACACGACTGTCTATGAGAACTATCGGAGGATCTATGTGCCCGAGGGACAGCCACCCAAGTGTGATCCTGAGAAGCCATTGAGGGTCAATATTCCGTTCCGCCACATTCAGAAGATGCTGTCGAGTGAGACCGCTGTGATTGCTGAGACTGAGGACTCTTAGTTCAATTGCCAAAAACTGAAATTGCCCAAAGGATGTGGGTAAGAGCTAGAAAGATAGATAGAAAGAGCTTTTGTGTTTAGTTTTTATTAATAGATGTCATGGTTTTACAAATTGTTGGAAATGGGACATGCAGGTATGAGTTCTATATGCAATATGGATCAATTGGTTAGTCAATAGCGGCAACTCTTGGATATGCACAGGCTGCACAAAATAAGCGAGTTATTGCTTGTATTGGCGATGGTAGCTTCCAGGTATGTGTGTATTAGCCAAACTCTTGTAGTATTACGGAACATAGTTTAATGGTGGTGGCACGAAGATAGTGCCAGTGGTAGAGAGAAATTTGAGATAAAAAATGAGTATGTCCGAAAAGAGAACATGGCTTGAAATGAGTTTCTCAAACAAAAGTGAGGGAGAGGAGTAATGGAGTGTAGTTAAAAATTAGGGCATACTTTTTAAAACATATTATCTCTCCTCCAATATATTTTATAAATGAAGTTTAAATTAATTTTAGTTGTTCTTTTTAAAATGTGTTAGGGGAGAGAAATTATTTTTAAAAAAATATGGACTATTTTATTATCTATATAATAATATAGAGTAAACACTTCACTTAGTGTGAACAAAGCCGATTCATGCATTTTGTAACTGTTATAAAATTAAAAATTTTAGGCAAAAGTTCAAAAAAATAAATTTTAACTTGTTGGGATTTGAACACTAATTCTTGAACGCGAACGAAAGTAAAATCACGCACAAAAAAGAAAAAATAATAAATACCGAGAATATACGTGGTTCAGCCCACACCGAGCTACGTTCACAAGCGAGAGAAAAAATATTTCACTATATCGAATGTGAAAGAGTACAGCACCCGTCTCTTTTCTCTCTACCAGCTAACCTCACAATTTTTTTGTCTCACGACCTTCTTTCTATAACTTCACTAGTGTTCTATTTATAAGCGCACACGTAGAAATCCTAAAGAATTCTAGTCAACGCAAGATCCATCAACAAAAATTTTAACGCGCAAAGTTTAAATGCGTAATTTCTTTCGAAAATACCTTGTAAACAGATAAATTTATCTGTCTTGCATATGTATGTTTAACTGATAAATTTATCTATTTGTATACTGATAAATTTATTTGTTTGCATATCAGTACATATAATGTAAATAAATAAATTTATTTGTCTGTTTATTTATGTATAATAGATAAATTTATCTGCCTACATATCAATACAGATAATGTAAATAAATAAATTTATCTGTATTCTTTATTTGTATTCTTTAGTAGTTCAAGGCCATGTTTGATGCAGGATTATACAAGGGCATGTGACTATTAGAAAATAATCACATATAATCCTCTATTTGGGAAGCATATTGGAAGGGTTAAGAAGACACCCCAACCAACTTGACACACCATACGAGCGACTATTCTTATCTGACAAAGGGTTGAATTCGTTAGTCTTAGCTCTCTTGAGACTATTTTAAATATTTTTGTATATAAAAAATTTAATCTCATTAAAATTATGTCAAATTAAACTACGCATAATTTATTATTATGTTATTTTATTTTTAATCAAATACTATTTGGTACAAAAAAACACTACACTAATAAAAGTGATTTTATGTGCACATTTGAAGAATGACCAGCCAAACACAAACAAGAAACAAGAGCAAAAACTATAACTACTCAGAATTGTTACTCTTGTCTGTGTTTGATAAGTCATCTACATTTTTGCAATCAGCACTTTTTCACTTATAATCTAATACATAATATTTCAGACACTAATAATCTAAATACACTAATAATAAACATTCAACCAAACAAGCCCTTGAGGGGACTATTAGACCAGTTCATTTTAAAGGCGAACAAACAAATAATTGACGGGTCTATAAAATTGCAATCTAATCTCATCCCCAATACCTGCAATCAAACTAGGCCTAAATGCATTGGCATCAATTGCTTGGTTCATCAGTTCTGAAGCGGGGCAATTGCTGATCACGAACACCGCTTTTTTGAACTTTATAAAATGCAGGTGCGCTGGGAGGAAGAGCTTGTCGAAGCAATTGACACGGCCATGGGCGACAGAAAAGATTGTCTGTGCTTCCTTGAAGTGATCGTCCACAAAGATGACACGAGCAAAGAGCTGCTTGAATGGGGATCCAGGGTCTCCGCCGCAAATAGCCGCCCCACCAAATCCTCAGTAAACTTTTCTAACTCAGCTACAAAAATGATCCCAATTGTGTGTTTATTCTCCTCTTGGGTTTTTAGTATTTACTGTAACTTTATGCTTCTCTCTTTTCTCCTCCATGTTAAAAAAAAGGGTGTCTTTTTTAATATGACTGGTGGATGTTGTGATACTTGGGGAGTGTTTTGATTTAATAGAATGGCCTAAGTCTGAATAAAATGACAATTTTTCAGTTTGTGCGTTTGGAATTCTCTTCTATTAAGCTTTCAATTGTTTGGATGTAAAATATTACAAGCCAAGCTTTTGGATTGGCAATTAGTTTTTTTTGCTTTTTTTGCATTTTTGCATCTTTAGCTAAAAAAAACTAAATTGGGTTAAAGTATGCTGTTTGGTAACTTAGTTTTTAAGTTACTTTTTTTCCAGTTGCTTGTTTGGATGAAAAGTTAATTTTTTTTCTTTTTTGTTCAAAATAGACAATTTTATTATTTTATATATTTGATATTAACAATTATATGTAGTTGGTAGTGGTAGTAAATAAATTATAAATAAAAAATATTATTGTATTTTAAAAGTGATAAAATTTTGAAATAGAATATTTTGAGAATTTGTGTTTTAATTAGGTATTGCCCGTGCCTAAAGGCATTCTCATTATTTTTTGAGATTACTCATGCCTGAAGGCACTCTTATCAAATTGTTCACCAAATCTGAATCTATTAAATTAAAAGTTTAAAAGTAGCCTAACAAAATAGTGAAAGGAATTAAGGAATTAACTTAATGATAGTGAAAGGAATCTATTAAATTCCTTGATAATATTTAGTTACCAATGAATTAACTTAATGATAATTATAGTGAAATTGGCACATTTGGTCACGCTAATTTCACTGTCATTGATAGTTAATGTGTTGTTGGTTTTGTCAGGAATAATGCATATAAAGAGCTTCGATTGTGCATGTAACCTGCTCTTATCAGTCAAGGTCTCAAATCGAATTTGTTCCATAGCCTGAATAATATCATATCTTGTTAGTTCTTAGTAAACTAAGAACTATCAATCTAACATTTCTAAAAAATCTAAATAATATATCTATCTTATTCAGAGCCCGCATTTGTATTTTTTTTTTTCATATGCAAATTGCACATAAAGAGTCATTAACACCAAAGAATCAACTATTCATCATACAGTAATTTATCCTAGTCATAACCTAATTGGTAGAGTAGTTTAGTCCATTTTAAACAACTATGAAATAAAAACTTGATCTAACAGACGCATTAATTCAACAAATATTGCCCGACCTCAATTTGTCATTGACTTTTGAAAACGTGATCTGAAATGAAAAGTAACGAAAAGTAACGCAAAACTATCTACACTAATAATTTAAAACAGTAAGAACAATAATAGAAAGAAAATGGGAAAAGAGAGAATGAAAACGCCAGACTTTCAATGATTAAAAATAATATTCTAAGTATTAAATTGTTTTAAAAAAATTTGTAGAGTTTCTCCTATATTTTGGATAATTCAACGATTTGACCGTTTACAAAATAATCTGTAATAAAAGCAACCAAAACAATATACATTGACTCTGCCTCGATCCCAACAACAAAATCACAACACAATTAAAACTATTCTAACTTCCATGAATAGCTTATTTTTTAAGATGACATAAAAATAAAAATAAAAACATTAAGAGTTTAGAATCATGCATAATTTAAGAATGTTACATGTAAATACTTAACATAATAGTTTATTTAAATTTTATTGAATTTAAAGTTGAAAAGTCCAATTAGACCCGATTAATTTGCTGGAAAATAAATAATGAGATTAAACTTCAGAAAATGGTTTTTTCAAGACAATCCTAAACTTCAAAGAATATAGGCAATGATGGAAACTTATAAAAAGAATAAGCACATGACTTTTAGAAGGTTAACTCAATTTCTAAAACTTTAAAGTTTCAAGTGTAGCCAAAATAAGATAGACATAGACTTCCTTGATGCACTTACAGAGGGAACACCAGATAAAGAAGTATTGAGTGAACTGGACTGCTTGCTAGTGCTTCGTTACAGAGAAATCTAATCTACCCACAACCATAGCAGAAATCTAAGCTCCGTTTGGGTTAAATTTGAAAATTTTGGCTTATTTTCATTTTTTATTAACATAAAATCTAATTTTGACTTATTTTAATTTATTTTTATCTTTTTAATTTTTTATATTTCTATAAAAAAAAATTAGCTCATATCGATGAAAAAAATAAAAAAATATAATTATTTAACAAAATAATAAAATAATTATTAAAAATAAAAAATAATAAACAAATAAGCAATTATATCAAACGAAGCCCTACTCCAAGTACGAAAATTGAGCCATACAGCATCCAAGAGAACATGAATAAAGAAAGGGTAATATAGTCAATTGAATAAGAAAAAGAAAAACGGAGAAACCAAACATATCACAGCTTCCCTGGTCTTTGACATCAACGACGGTGCCTTTCTTTCTCCAATCGATGGAGTTCGACAAGCTCTCACCGACGCAGGGAAGATAGCGGTCGCTCTTCTGGGAGCCGAAAGCTGCTGCCTGGAATCGCTCCAGGCACCGAGGTACGTGGACCGATACTGAGTGAGATCGGGCAGAGATGATCGGCGGTGCAATTAGATGAGAGAGAGAGAGAGAGAGAGAGAGAGAGAGAGAGAGAGAGAGAGTTGCAGAGCAAGATTGAGGCAGAGAGCGAAGTGAGAGTGAGCTATGGAGAAAATTCATGGTGCGAGAGAGAGAGGTGCAGAGCAAGATTGAGGTAAGGAGCGAAGTGAGAGTGAACTGTGGAGAAAAGTCATGGTGCGAGAGTGAGATGTAGAGAGGACCGGCGACGGCCGAGATGCAACGTGCGAGCGGAAAATGCGACGTGAGGGCACGGCTGAGAGATTGCGTGAGAGAAGCAGGCGGCGATGCCAGAGAGGCCTGAGGGTTGAGAGATTGCGTGATGAGAGAAGATGGAGAGGAATGAGAGAGCCACCGAGCCACCGATACAGCATCAGAGAAGCGCACCCATTGGATTGGTATCTTGCTTACCTTTGGATGAAGAGAGAGAAATGAAAGAAGCCCACAGCCTTGCTCACCGTTGGATGCACAGAGAGAAATGAGAGAAGCCCACAGCCGTTGAATTGGTAAATATAACTGTCATATCAAAACTCAGCTAAATTGTATTATATATATATATATATATATATATATATATATATATATATGAACTGAGAACAAATTGTGAATTAAAAAAAATTATAAATCTGTAAAAAAATCATATTTTTAAAGAATAATTAATTATAAATTTTATTTTAGCTATTTGTCTCAGGTATATATCACTAGTTGAATAGTTCAATAAATTTTATTTTTAAATAGTATCCAAATAATGAATATATACATTTCTTATACAAATAATATATTATACATATATATATATAGACTAAATATATTTTATTATTTTTATATAATTTTGAATAATTATTATTTACGTTAATATATTTATATTATTTTTTAAAATATTATTATTTATATTATTATCTGATTTATCGTGATTTTAACTTTATTT
>JAOTRH010000002.1:9624749-9637394 GCA_034768845.1 Heliamphora exappendiculata
AACAAGGAGCTTCCACTGAACAAGTAGCTTCCACTGAGAGAATTAAGCTGTCTAAATTCAACACTACCAATTCTTTTTGTGCTATTTGTTTTTGCTATAAAGAAATAACACATGATCAAAAGGTTATGAACTAAAGAGTGAGGCAAGAGGAGTATTGACAAAACTTTTAGTTTTTGTCCTTAGAATTGCCCACCCCTGTAGAAATGCTATAATATAAAAATTGGTTTCCAATAGCGTGTGAGAGTAAAAATTACAGAGTTACAAGGGATAAAGTGATCTGCATTACACACGACATGCTTCAAGAGGTTAGGCCACATTAATGCGTTGCGATAGTTGGAACAACTTCCATTGGTTGGTTTTGAAAAGTTGTCGTTCTTTTCTTTTTGCATTGCTTTTGTCCATCCTTTTTTGGTAGGGTTGTTAATGTGAGTTTTAGAGCTCACCATTTGTTGATATAATATGGAAAATTGAATCTACAGATTAGATTTGAGTATAATCATTGTCCATCATCTGAACTCTTGAATTGCTTCATTTTGTCACAGGAATGTCTTTTATGGTGAATCTTTCTAAAATTGAAGGCCCAATAACAGTTCCATACAAACTCATGCACAGGCCACATATGTTGAAGTTTGCAATAAATTAGGCTTCATTAGTGTACTTTTAGAGAAGTTTGGTACTTCATGAAAACTTAAATTTAACATTTAATCCGGTATTGTAAAATATGTTACTCTGTTCCAAGTACGAGGACCATGTTGCCTTGGAGGGAAAAAAGCAGAATCTTTAAAATATGGTGAAAAGATTAAACTTATGATAAATAGCAAAATAATGAGGTGGAAAGGTTAGGCTAAGTGCTTAAGAATGCCAAAATATTGGGGTAAATGCTTCAAGAATGCCTGCTTTTTCAAACTCTTGTGAAGGTTTGTTCAACTGTGTGCTTATAAGCCTCTTCCCATGTGCACCATTTGGGACCATGCTAAAACATGCTATGTGATTCGATTTTTAGTAGACTGAAAACTTGAACAGCGGATGATCAAATACCTACTGAAAAAGGAAAAAGCAAATAGAAGTAAATGGCGAAGCTATTATCAGGGATTCTTTTGCCTTCTGGTATTGTACATTTCAATACATAGAATGTTAGTACATTCATTTGAAATTGTTTCATAGAAGTGTATGTTACAGTTGATGGTTGTATATGGGAAGTTAGTGGAACATTGCCAAGAAGGGAAAGGGTAGGGGGTAAATAGGACAAAACTTCTTTAATTTCTTTGTTTTCAATGTCCTTTATTTTTCAAATTTGGTTACCCTTTATTTTTAGGTCAATTTGCTCGAGCTTTTAATTTCTTTAATTTTCCTTCTCAAGGATTTAGTTGGTTCAAATGGCCATTTCAAGATGGTGTAAGTTGATACTCAAATGATTCATCTTAAAATTATTATTTGGAATCTAGCAAAACTAATTGAAAGTACTCTTTAAAAGGCATGTTGCAAGCATGAAATTTGAAAGATTAGTCTTTCAATTCAAACATAATCCACACTAAGCTATCAATACAGAGCTATAGAAATGGAACTGCCAAATGAAAGTGTAGAGCATTAAAAGTAGGGATCTACGCTCCCGTCCAGCTGATCAGCCGTTCCAGGTGTCCTCCACGTGTGCCTACACAAGAAAAGGGTGAGATACCCGCTGGTGGTTTTTACTGGTGGGCCTTCCAATGATCGGATTAGAGTAAGATCTAGAGAGAGAAACTGAGAGACTAAATTGATAGAGTTTCTGCTAGTAAATTAGAGTGCAAACCTTTACCCATTGGGTTGTTGGCTATTTATAGAGTAAAACATATTTGACTCGTCTGGTCGGCCCAACCCAACTCGAGTAAGTAGGGTCATCTTCTCTCTGTTTGTATCGTGGTTGAATGAGCCTGGTGTGACCTGTCAATACCATCATTCTCTTGTGCTTATTGACCCATTCCTTTTGCCATGTCAGTTAGCCCACTTGCCTCCAGTTCCCACTTTGGGCAAGTCAACCTTCCCTGACTCCCAAGCTCCAGGATTGGTTCAACATCTTCTGTCCTCTTATCATAATTACCACTTCTTGATAAGCGTTTCATGGGCACAGATAGCCATATTTCTGGCCCTTAGCTCGACTTTCGAGATCCCTCAACATGCGTTGCTTGGCCATGGATGCCGTGCAACTCTACATCGGGAGCTCGACCGGGAGTCCCGATCTCGGTCTGGAATCATCCGTCCTCGGTGTAGGGACTCATCCACGCTGCTCGACGTGCACTCCAAAGGAGTGCAAACCTGCTGAGCTCAGGATGACTACCCACTGATCCGGTGACACTGTACGGCGCCCACATGGATGCCAGGTGGCTCTGCTCGAGATTTGACCCCCTCAATTGCCCCTATCATCTTGTGGTTGCTCGGACACTCGAGTTGCTGGAAGGTAATGAGTTATTTTACCTTGAATCGTCATTTTGCTTTAGGTCGGGAGGCTTTTCAAGCAAGTTTCGCTGACATGTCATTCCCCTATCTGCCCTTTGGTATTACAATCGTCAGCCTCCACCATGTGGCGCTCCCCCAATGACCTCGTACCGCATTTAATGCACACGTCGTGTCGCATTGAATGCGTATGGTGCCAACTATACTTTAATGGCCAGAATGTCAGGAGCCGTTTTCCATAAATGTAATCATTTGAATTTATGACGTTTGGGAATTCGTCTTTCTCGATCTGGGCTTCATTCTTGCTCAAGGACGCATATTCGAACAAGATTTTAGCACGGGCCGGGCAATTTGGGAAGTGTTTTAGCTCGGCAAGGTTCCTTTTTTGGTCGGATCATACTGCTCGGGTGATCTAGCGCCGTATGCATTTAATGCGCATTAAACGCGTACAGCGCACGTTGTCCCATGTGTCGCAACTGGTGCCCCTTTGGCTCCTGATTTGATTTCAAGGGGGAGTATAAAAGGAGAGGCCTCCCTCTCTCTCCTCTTTACGAACTCCTCTCACCCTTCAATCCTTTGGCGATTTTCGGCGCGTTACTCTGGCGACGTTTAGCGACTGCATGCAACTATCTCCGGCGGTTCTCCTCTCGTCCCATCATCTCCATCAAGGTATTTATCTTTTTTTTTTCCTTTTCTTTTCTGCCACCACACCACCGTTGGTGTGCCGCCGCCACAGCTGTTGGCGACGTTGTATGCTGCCTTGGCAGCATACATACCTACCATAACTTTGGTGGAGGCTAGGCCCCCTAGCTTTTGTTCCCACTGCCTTGGTGTCGCCGCCGCCGTCACTGACAATGGTGGTTTTGGGTGCCCTTATATATATATATACCCCAGAAGACTGAATGGGGCACCTTGCAAGGTATGTTGACACGTTGGAGGCATTGGCCGAGCTTTGCCGAGCTCGGTCTATCCTTGCTGACATTAGCATACGTCACGCCACCGGTGAGAAGACCTTGAATACTGGAGAGCCCGGGGGGACTGTTTTTCCCCTCGTGGCTCTCTTGGAGTTTAGGATAGATTTTTCCCTCCTAAGCATCGTGATGGAAGCTCTCGCTTTTTATCGGCTGTCCCCAGCACAACTTGCCCCCAACTTCTTCTCAATATTGATGGGGGTAGCCTTATTGAATCGCTACATGAGCATTGAACTTGGTTTTTGAGAGATTTAATATTGCTACACCGTCGCTAAGACATCCAAGGGCCTCAGCAAATACTACTTGAAAGCTAAGGACAACAGAAACATTGTGCTCAAGCTCAAGAACTCCTACAAGGGCGATCTAGACGACTTCTTCGTGGTTAGGAGAAATTGGCAGCTCGGGATTTGCGTCCACGATCCCCGCGCGCGGCTTTTGCCGACCAAGTCGGGATCCCTAGGTACCCGAGCTCCGTGCCCCTTATTCCTTTTAAGATTTATTCTTGTCATAGCTCCCCTTTTATTGCTTGCTCGGAACTAATGCACTCATTTTCAGGTGCCTACTGCAACATGTTTGGTATCCGGGATAAAAAGGACAGGAGGGAGAGCATAATCAATCTCGACTACCTAAGGCGAATGCTCAATTGGGACCGCGACGTGCGCTGTTTCAAGAGGTTGTTCAGCGGTGAACCCATCCGACCTGACGAGCTCGGACACCGCTTAGTGCCTGTCGAGGATCTCAAAGAAGAAGACGCTCAGGAAGAGGCCAATCTGAGCACGGGAGCATCTACTTCCCGAGCCACCACATCTCGAGCTTCCTCAAGCCGATCAAGTTCCACCCGAAGAACCAAAGAAATGGCGCAGAGAGACCTGGCCATGTTCCTGCTCGGGGACATATCTACAGTCGTGCCGACCATCGTGCCTCTGAACACGACATCCTCTCAAAACATCCGGGCTCTGACGCTCGTGCCGAGCCACGATGCACTCTCAGCTCCACAAATCCCTCCTCATCCTCCTCCCACACAGCAAAAAAGGAGGAGCACGGCAGCCGAGCGTGCTGATCGTCAAACCAGGCGACGCATCGAGAGTGACCCGCCCACCCATTAGCCGATCACTGCACATGAGCACTTTGAGGCGTCCGAGGTACCATTGCCTCTCTCTTTCTCCCCATCCTACCATGGCAAAGCCCTAACCGCTCAAGACTTAGTGCAGGCCAATCAACATGTGTCTTGGACCTTGGCAAAGAGCCTCTACCTCCCCAGAGACAAGACTGACTATGCTGCCATCTCTGACCAGTCCATTGCAAAGCAAGCCACACAGCACATCATTGTGGTAAGCAATTAATCCGAGTTTTAAGTACTTGAAGTTATTTATGATTCACTTTTTCGAGCTAACCCTCTCATGTTGTGCGGGGCTTGCAAATGAGGTTCGAGGCTGCTGACCGTTGCAGTCGTATACAGGAGAGGATCTCCTTCAGGTGGAGGCCTTAAAGTTTAGGGAGGACAAGTCCTCCAAGCTCAGACCGGGGAGGCCATGAAGGCCAAGGAAGACGCCGAGATCCAAGCCACTCGAGCTCTGGATTTGGTGAAAAGAGTGCGAGGCCATCCTCGCCTTAATTCTCGGTTAGCTCGAGGAGGTGAGGAAAGCTAGGGATGAGCTGCTCAGGTCCAACGCAGAGCTTCAAGAGTAGAACAAGCAAGCCGCCCAAGCAAAGTACAATGAGGGCTACAAAGCTACTGTGGATGCCTACGAAGCCTAGGTTCAGAGCCTGCAGAACCCCTTGTTCAAGCTGGGGTGGGACACCGCCCTGAAGGCCACCTTAGTCCCTGAGGACTCCTAGTTCCACAGGGAGGTGCCGTGATTGTTGGCCGGCATCCCCTTCCCGGCTCCGCTTGCACACTTGATTGGGCAAGCGACTCCCCCAGGACAAGTCGTGGAAGTTGCTCCTCTCTCTACAGCTCCCCTTCCTGTTAAAGTGCTATAAATGTTGAATTTTGTGTTTAAACCGTGCTTGATTGGATAAAAAGCATGTTTTGTAGTTATTATGGTTTATTACAAAGTTGGTGGACGTGTGAGTGTTCATGGTTTTCAAAAAGGTGGTATTGAAAACAGAGAGATTTATGTAAAAGTTATGAAAACCGTGTTTTGGGGTTTTGGAGCTAACTCTTGGAATTGAGCCGTGGTTTTAAACGTTTTGGTTGAAATGGTGAAACATTTAAAAGGTGTTAGTTGTTCTTCCTTGGTTATGGACGACGTGGCAGAAGGTCGTTGGACGTTTTGTACATGATTAATGTACTTCTTTAAACGTTTTTATAGTCGAGCTACGTGTTTTAATGATTTTGTAAATGTGCTGTGACAGTGCGTGTGTATTTAGGCCGCCATTGCTCCTCGGTGAAAGTCCGAAAACTTTGTGCATGTAGGTGCTTCGTTTCTTCGGGTTAATCCCCGTAAATAAAGTGGTTGCTCCATTTGGTTGCTTGTGTTGTAATTCCGTATAGAACTTGTTATTACCTAGCGAGTCATTGGATGTCTCGGAATTAGGGTAATGAGCGAGAGTCTATAGTGATTATCTTTGTCCCCGGTGCAACAGAGTCGGTACGTAGGAATCATTGTCGGTTGTAGGAACCGAGTGGAAAATAACGTTTTGTTATTGCTTTCTTAAATTGTTGGACGTTATTTGCATTAATATGAAAATGTGTGGTTTTGAGGGTGAAAAACTATTTTGAAGCTTGTGAAGTCGAGTCGATTCTATATTACGTGATTGCATATCCCGTTTTACTTCATTATAGTCTGTTCCTATTAGGTTTCAACACACATTGTGGGATTTTGAAAACCTTTTTCAGGTGACTGTGATCACACGAGATGATCTAGTGGAGCCTGAGGAGGTTGAAGATTTTTTCTAGTTTTTCTTTTATTGTGGGATCATGTATTGATGTTTACGTTTTGAGATTCTAAACATGTTATGTAAGACTCTAAGGCTATAGTTTCATATGTTGTTTGTATGTGAGACATGGGTTTGTGTTTGGTTAGGGAATTGTCCATTTTAAAGGTTTTATTATGATATAAAAATGTTTGTATCCAAGTTTTTGGGTTGATAGGAGAAACTTCTTTATCAAAATGATGTTTTGTCCCCTATATCTTTGCTTATTTAAACCCCTATTCAGAAATCAAGTTTTTAGGTGTATTTTTAAGACTTGAAAAGATTTTATGGTTTCTAGCTTGAAATTCTCTCGGGTGTCTCACCACTCGAGCGGATCTCTGCTCGCTCGAGCGAACAGCCACTGTTTGAAAAAGTTCGATTTTCTTTCAAAAGGAGATTTTTGGATGAAAATTTTTTTGGATAACTTTTTTGATTAAAAATGGCATGTTTTGTTAATTGTTTTACAAATAAAATCTCGTTTTCGTTTTGTTTCCGTGGAGTTTTATCGTTTGGAAATCGGGGCGTTACAACTCGGTATCAGAGCTCTGGGTTCGAATACCTAAGAGTCATGGAAAGAGATTGCATCACCCTGTGAGGATGGTTGCGTGTGCTTGATTGCATGTACTTAAATGTTCTCATAACATGAGTACGATAATCCGTTGAGCATGCGGATGCCGTGTATACGTGAGTATTGGGGGTTGGACTTTAGGATTGATTGGTCTTGCCTTTTGGCGTTTAGATTAACAGACTTAGACACCAAATTAGAAATGCGTTTGACCGACGCATTTTCTAGCAAGGAATCTAAGTGGGTTACCCAAATTGACTCATCACTTCAGTCGGTTCTCCTCGGTATGTGAGATGTGTTTACATAATCTTGAATGGTTGTGCTAACATGATTATGTGTTTTATGTTAGTGATAACATGATGAATGAAAGCTTATGTTGCTGTGTTCTATGTTGCTTTCGTATAGGAGTTATGTCTGCGCAGAGAGGACGAGGCTGTGGTCAAGGCCGTGTCCGTGGTTTAGGCCAAGGGAATGTGCCAATCTCTAATGTTGGGGATGCTAATGCTTCCCAAGAACCGATAAATGGGATAAACTTGCTGTGTGAGATGGCATGCTCCATTCGTCAGCTAACCGAGGTTGCTAGGGGGAGAGAGAGTACCCGAGCCGAGGGCGACTGTCACGATGCGAGAGTTTTGGCTTCTTGACCCACCTATCTTTGTTGGGGATCCCGATTCCAAGGTGGCCACAGAATGGTTGGAGCTTGTGACCAGGATTCTGGATACACTACAAATAGTCGATGATGACCTGAGGGTTGCATTTGCCGCATTCCAGTTGAGAGGTGATGCCCATGAGTGATGGGAATTTGCCAGAACTACCATGGGAGGTACATGGGCAGCGTTTACCAAAGTATCTCTGGATAAATACTTTTCGGAGTCGTCTAGGGATCTTTATTGGGAGGAATTACTTTCCCTTGCCCATGGGGTAATGACCGTGGTTCAATACGAGGCAGAGTTCACCAGCTTATCCCGTTTTGCACAGGAAATTGTAGCTACAGACAAGTTACGTACAGAGGTTTGAAAAGGGTTTGAAACCTGCGATCCGAGATCAAGTGGCGGCATTGAGGATGCGCGTCTTTACAGAATTGATGGAATCATCCATTACTGTAGAAAATACTCTGAATAAGACACGCAGGGTTAGAGAGGGTAGAAACCACCAGGACGGAGGAGGTGCGCAGTTTCAGGGGCACAAGAACAAACATCAGAGGTTGTCTGGTCCGAGTTCTCATCTCGTGGGATCATATCAGCAGCAGTTTTCTGCACAAGCACCCTCAGTGGCTTCATTTGGGAGGTCAGAACGGAGGGAGCTCACATGTTATCGGTGTAGACAGCCATGGCATCGTGCGTCGGATTGCCCGCAAAAGTGGCAGTCTCAGAGTGCTGTACCTGTTCAGTTACAGGGGAGAGAGCCACCAGTCTATTTTGGGTGGTCAGTTGGGGTATTTTCGAAGGAACTACCCTTGGGGAGGCAGTGTACAGAGCATGGCAGGTGCACCAGTTGTTCCGCCCGCATAAGGACGGTAGACTCATCAGTAGCCTATGTCTCAGACTTCCAGGTTACAAATGGGGGTGCCTCAGCACAGTTAGTGCTGCAGTCAACAGTCCAGGGCTGTGGTGGACAGACTAGGGCACCACAGGGCAGAGTATACGCCCTTACTGATCCCAGTTCTTTCAAGGCACCGGTCGTGCCTGATGCTGTAGCTACTACATCAGTGATCAGAGGTACTCTATTAGTGTACAGATCATATACCAATGTTCTTATCGACACGGGAGCATCGCATTCCTTCATTTTATTTTCTTTTGCATTTGCTTTGGGGTTGGAGATAGACTTGTTGGGTAGTACGCTGTGTGTAGAGACCCCGGTCAGTGGGAATGTGGTGTTGGGTCGAGTTTGTAGATCCTGTGAGTTAGAGGTCGTCGGCTGCTGTTTAGAGTTTGATTTCATCATTGTAGACATGACTACGTTTGATATTATTCTAGGGATGGATTGGCTGACCACCTATCATGCCTTTATCGATTGTGATCGACGGAGGGTATCGATTTGTATGCTCGAGGGTGATTATTTTTGTTTTGTAGGCGATCGGGGCGAGGGTTTGGTGTCCATGCTCGGTGTTGTTCGGAACTGAGGAAACCTGGGTTTTCTCTTTTCTACTCTCATGTTGGATGAGGCGGTTGGAGTTCGAGGGGAGTTTCTCCCTGTGGTTTGTGACTATCCAGATGTCTTCCCTGACGATCTGTTTGAGTTGCCACCAAGTCGTGAGGTAAAGTTTTGTATCAAACTCGTTCTGGGAGTTGCTCCTATTTTGATGCCATCTTATCGTTTTGCATCGGCTGAGTTGCGAAAGCTTAAGGTACAGCTTCAGGAGTTGCTTGATGAGGGGTTTGTACGTCCGAGTACGTCGCCGTGCGGAGCTCCGGCTTTGTTTGCTAAAAAGAATGATGGGTCCTTGAGGTTGTGTATTGACTACCAGAAGTTGAATCAGGTAACAGTGAAAAAAAAGTATCCTATGCCGAGAATAGATGACTTGTTTGATCAACTAAAGGGTTCAAGTTGCTTTTTGAATATTGATTTAAGGTCAGGGTTTCATCAGTTGAGGATCAGGGACGGTGACATAGCGAAGACCGCCTTTCGGACTCGCTATGGTCACTATGAGTTTTTGGTTATGCCGTTTGGTTTGATGAACGCTCCTGCGACGTTCATGGGCTTGATGAACCTATATTTCATCCGTATCTAGACAGTTTTGTGGTTGTGTTCGTGGATGACATTCTTATCTACTCATCCTCGAGGGAGATGCATAAAGAACACCTACGTATTGTTCTATAGTTTTTGAGAGAGCATCGTCTGTATGTGAAGTTTGAGAAGTGTGAATTTTGGATGCTCGAGGTGAGGTTTCTTGGACATGTGGTATCGAGAGATGGAGTATCTGTGGATTCTTTGAAGACTGACGCAATGATGGATTGGGAACGACCAAAAAATAAATTTGAGATTCGCAGCTTTTTGGGTCTAGCAGGCTACTATTGGCGATTCGTGAAAGATTTTTCTAGACTTGCCGCGCCGATGACGCGTCTTATGCGAAAGGGAGTCAAGTTCGTTTGGAGTGAGCCCTGCGAATTGGCATTTTAGAAATTGAAAAAAAGATTGACGAGTACATCAGTGTTAGTCATTCCAGAACGAGGTTTGGGTTACACAGTGTATTGTGATGCATCGCATGATGGTTTGGGTTGTGTTTTGATGCAGAAAGGTAAAGTTGTGGCTTACGGAGCTCGACAATTGAAGACTCATGAACAGAATTACCCGACACATGATTTGGAGTTGGCAGCTGTGGTCTTTGCCTTGAAAGCATGGCGGCACTATCTTTATGGTGAGCATTTTTTAGATTTTCTCTGATCACAAGAGTTTAAAATACTTGTTTTCACAGAAGGACCTAAATCTACGCCAACGACGGTAGATGGAGTTTATAGAAGATTATGATTTTGACCTTCAGTACCACCTGGGGAAGGCTAATGTTATGGCCGACGCTCTTAGTAGGAGACCTCATGGTGTACTAGCTTGTTTTGTAATGCGAGAGTGGGACATGTTTGAGGAGATTAACGAGTTAGATTTGCGTCTCGGAGAGACGGAGAAGAGTGCGACCTTATTTTCAGTGGTTTCACGACCTATGTTGGTTGCTCATGTGCTGGAGACTCAGTAGACAGATCAGGAGGCTCAGATGTTACGAGATCGTATTGCTAGTGGGAAAGACACCACGGGATGGGTTGTGAGTCCGGATTAGAGTTTGAGATTGGCAAGGAGAGTGTTTGTGCCCGAGTCGTGCTGTGCCGATGTACTACGTAGTTTTCACTATTCTCGTCTTGCAGTGCACCCAAGAGGCACCAAAATGTATCATGATCTGCGCCATCAGTTCTTGTGGATGGGAGTGAAGAGGGATACGGTTCAGTTTGTTTCTCGGTGCCTTACTTGTCAGCAAGTGAAGGCAAAATATCATAGGTCAGCAGGGTTGTTATAGCCATTGCCAGTATCGGAATGGAAATGGGAAAACATCGCTATGGATTTTATGTTCAGACTTCCTAAATTGCCAAAGGGGCACAATGCTGTTTGGGTTGTAGTTGATAGGTTGACAAAGTCTGCACACTTCCTTCCCATTCACGTGAAGGATTCTGTGGACAAGCTGAGTAGACTGTATGTTAGTGAGATTGCTCGGTTACATGGTGTACCTGTATCTATTGTTTCCGACCGAGACCTGTGTTTTACATCGCACTTTTGACAGAGTCTTTAGGTAGCTTTGGGGACAAATAGATTATAGAGTTTTATGCCCTAATATTTAGAAAGCTGAAAATTTTCAAAAAAATATGCCCTAATATTTTGTTTATTTGTTTAATTTTTGTGGGGGGCTTGAACAAGTAGCTTCCACTTAGAGAATTAAGCTGTCCATATTCAACACTACCAATTCTTGTTGTGCTATTTGTTTCTACTATAAAGAAATAACACATGATCAAAAGGCTATGAACAAAAGAGGAAGGCAAGAGGAGCACTGACGAAACTTTTAGTTTTTGTCCTTAGAATTGCCCACCCCTGTAGAAATGCTATAATATAAAAATTGGTCTCCAATAGCGTGTGAGAGTAAAATTTACAGAGTTACAAGGGATAAGGTGATTTGCATTACACACGACATGCTTCAAGAGGTTAGACCACATTTGTAACGACCCTGCCCAGACCCTAGTATTAGTGACGGATAGCCCACGAGGCCATAGAGCACGGAAGGGGTTCAAAATCCTAACTCGACTCGAAAACCCTAAGTTTGATCCAGAAACCCTAAAAAGGTTTAAAACACAAGTAACAAAACCTTAACACCCGGAGAATCTTCCAACATTCTAAATCAAGTAATTATCATGAAATAATGAATTAAAAATAAAAAACTCTCATAATTAGGGTAAAATGATCATTTTGCCCCTAGTACAGTAAAAAGTTTTAAAAACTTAAAATTTGACACATGGATATCCTAAATCAAATATTTAAGTACAATTAAGTAGCAAAAGACAAAATAATATCAAAAATGACAAAAATACTCCTTAGTGGCCAACCACCTTGGAAGTTGTGCAAAAAAGTTGCTTTTTTTTTTAAAACTTAAAAAGATGAGAAAAGTGTCAAATTAGGCATTATGATGATCCAACACTTGTTGAACAAGTAATAAGCATAATAATATGGCATTATAGGTTAACAAAAGCAAACAAATCATTATTGAAGTTCATACACATTAAAATAAGTCAGAAAGCCATATTTTGTCAAATTAGCTTAATTTGATTTAAGACTACATTTATTTAATCAATTACTATGAAAATTATGATAATTCATGGGAATACTAAATTTATCATAAATATACTAAAATGATAAGTTTTAGTAGAAAAAGATACTAAAAAGATACATCAAATTAACTTTTAAAGTATTTTCTTGCACAAAAAGTGCACGCAAACCAAGGTAAAACTCCAAAATTGATGTGAGATTAGGTTTTTGTCTCCGAAACTGACCCGTAGCCGAAATCCCTCAACCAAATCTGATATATATCTCTCAAATATTGCATCAAGTCTTGTCACCCATGTGAAGGAGAAGAAAAAAGGACTTAAAGAGATCATGGTGTTTCTTAAACTTTTTCCTATATAAACTAAGCCAAACACCCTCTTTTTCCTCCATTATATTCGGCCAAGAGAGGGAGAAAAACCAGATTCAAAGTGTTATTGAAGAGTTTGGGTGAGTTGAGAGAAGAAA
>JAOTRH010000002.1:9637494-9680940 GCA_034768845.1 Heliamphora exappendiculata
CCAGTTTGCCAAGTATGCCTATAAATATACACAGTAATCCCCAAGCAAGAGGATATAGTAGCCCCCCAAGCTTCAGTATCTCTCTCCTCTCCTTTTTTTTTCCGCCAGTTTGCCAAGTATGCCTATAAATATACACAGTAATCCCCAAGCAAGAGGATATAGTAGCCCCCCAAGCTTCAGTATCTCTCTCCTCTCCTTTTTTTTTCCGCCAGTTTGCCAAGTATGCCTATAAATATACACAGTAATCCCCAAGCAAGAGGATATAGTAGCCCCCCAAGCTTCAGTCTCTCTCTCCCCTCCTTTTTTTTTCCCCCAGTTTGCCAAGTATGCCTATAAATATACACGTAGTATATATATATATATATATATTTTTTTTTTTACACACAGTGGAACTTTTAAACCAAACCGCAACGCGCCACTACCGCGCAACGCCTGACGCCGCCGGAGCCACCAGCACCGTCTCCTGCCACCGCCGACCCCGACTTTCGCCACCTCCGGCGACTCCTCCGCCGCCGTTTGCCGTCGTCAACCACCGGTTTTGTTTTGTTTTCTCTCTCGGTACTATATATATCTCTCTCCCGTTTTATTTTCTCTCTACACTCGGGCACCACAGACACCTCCAGCCACCACTGGAGACCACGACCGCCACCTCTAGACCCACCGCCGACCATCCTAAACCAGTTTAAACTACCAACAACGGCCGCAGCTGCGACCACCTTTAATGAACTTTATTTTCATAAACTGTACGCACACAGCCACCACTGTGGACCTTATTACTGGTAGATTGACAACATTCACTAACCTTTTAACATCCTAACGCCGCTAATGAACGGTTCCGATTGTTGGTATATTATTTCGCGAATCCAAATTAAAATATTTTTATTTAATAAATTTTATTAATAAATTATTTTTCAAATTTATTTTTAACTTGTCAAAAATATGATCCGATCTGTTGAGTGTTTATTCCTCGCTGATTAGATCAAGTCTTTTTTTCATTTTGATTAGTTTGAAAGTTAAGTTATTTGATTAGTAGAGAGTAGTAATGAAAAACAAAAAAATAATAATATCGAAGAAAACACACCCTGGAGGTTGAAGATGGACACTGTTGGTTGGGTTTGTTGGTTTAGTTTAAATATTTTAGTTAGCTTATTGTTTAATTATTTATTTATTTTCATGATATTTTTTTTGAAATTTTGAAAGTAATGAAAAGTATAAGAAAAATACAATTTTAAAGTAATTTTATGTTTCGAAAGCTGCATAATAAATTTTAATTAAATTAAACAAATAAATAATATATTTGAACTTAGATTTTAATAAATTTTAATTAAATTAAACAAATAAATAATATATTTGAACTTAGATTTTAATAAAGTACTTTACAATAAATGAAAAGAATCTATTAATTAACAATAGTTTAAAATATAAATAAGATTTTAAGATAAATTTGTAATTGAAAACTTAAAAATTTAGGAGTTGACTAAGTAAAAATCTTTAGCTAAGCTACGCACAGAAATTAGTATTCCACACTTACGTATAGATGTGATTTCTTGTTAGGCACTAAGATTTGGTCACCCGAGGATTAGAAATTGTGGGATCCAGAACAATGAGAGAGTTTTGTCATACTTAAATCGAGGTGAGATGCTTAAGTATTATTTTGAACTTAAATGCAGTATTATTTTGAATATAAAAGCATGTGAGAGTGCTTAAATATTATTTTGAACATAAATGGATGGATTATATTTTAAATATATTTTATATCCATATTTTGAAGCATAAGAAATTGTGATATTATGATATTTTTTTCAAATGCGCTGGTATTGTTTTTAAAAATGCTATCTGCACTTTTTACAAAGCACGAGTATGTGAAAGGAAGATTTTTGATAATGTGCTACTGTTCGAAAGTGTCAAGTTACAAGGATTTCTAGCGCTTTATATCCCGTTAGGGGAGGTTGCCCAATTATAGGTGTTGGTTCTCCCTATAGGGGAGGTTTCTCATTGAGTATGGGTTTTTGCCTTAAAGGCGTTGCAGGCTAAGTGTCGGACATCACATATCACTCGTGATTGGTGGAGAGTGGCCCTCATTCCATCACGTTGCTATCCGTGCATTGAGAATTGAGGTTACGGTACCGTCAGAACTCCCGACCGTGAGGTAGACGACTACTTGATTACTGTTGGGTATGGATTGTGAATAAGACAGTTTTACTTTGCATTGTGGCAGTTATGCCAAGAACTTTACTTTTAAATTATGCGACAGTAAATTCAATGATCCGTGGCTGTTGAGCATGAAAGATACTTTTGAAATGTTTAAGCAAGATACTTTTGAAAATGGCTGAGAATATTATTTATGAGATTTTTTGTGACGAATAAATGTAGTGTTTTTATATTTCTTATGAAAAGCATGATATTTTGAATGAAATGACTATTTTGTATCTCGTTCATTATATACAAAGTGCACCCTCCTGTAGTTTTTGTGGTTGCAGATAGCAAGGATGATTAGAATTGGTCCACCATAGTCGTCAGGTTCATAATTCCGGGCTCGTAGTTATTTGGAACTTTTGTTTTAATGTTTTAGTAAAAGAGCAAAAATATGAACATTTGTTTTGTAAAGTATACGCTGGTTTGGGAGTATAAAATAGTGTATCCGTAGTATGTACAGTTACTTTGATTCTAATAAATAAATAATTCCAGCTTGATACCTTTGTGATTGCTATTAATAATATCGATTGTTTTTTTTGTCCCTGCAGTAAGGGGAGTGAGGGTGTGATATTTTGATATCAGAGCTCTAGGTCTTAGATTCTATAGACTTGTCAGAGTTTGGTTTGTGGTGGACCGTATGATGGGTGCATCTTATTGAGTTTTGGGCATACGCCTTGGGATATCATACCCTTCGGACGTTTAATTGACTAGCTTTGAAGTCCATTTGGAAAACACGTTCTGCAGGCGTAAGTTCCTAATTGGAAATCTAAGTACGTTGTTAGATTGTGAAGATAACCCTCGGTTTTCTTGTTCAAATATCTTTATGTGCTGAGTTAGACTCTAGAGTCGAACCATAAATTCGTGCATTTCCTATAATAGGATAAAGTATGGAATATTCAGAAGAGGCATCATCGATTCCTAATGAAGTACCACAAGAAACATATTCCCAAATGGGACCAATACAATATGATCCAACTACGAGAATGCTAGAAGCAATAGGAAGACTAACAGAGCAAAATGCAAGATGGATCGCTATTCAAGAAGAGAGGACGAAAAACTCCATAATCAAACAGTTTAAAGACTTGGGTGCTAAAGAATTCGTAGGAACTCTTAATCCCATGGAAGTAAAAAATTGGCTGAAGAGTGCGATACGCATCTTGGATAGACTAGGAGTACCTGAAGATGAACGGGTTGACCTTGTAGCCTTCATGTTTAGAGGCGAGGCATACCATTGGCGGGAAGCTACGAAAAGATTATTGAAAATGCCAGTACCAGGAGTAGAACCCCCTGTACCCCAAAAATTTTTTTGGAGTCAGTTTGAAAAGGCGTTTGATGAACAGTACAAGCCTATAACATATAAATACGAGAAGGAATAAGAATTCATCGACTTGGAGCAAAGAAGAATGAGTGTGGCAGAGTATAAGATGAAGTTCACTAAGTTATGACGATATGCCATACAACTAATACCTGACGAGGAAATGAAGTGTAGGCGATTTCAGAAAGGACTGAACTTCCCGATAAGGACCAGGTTGACTATTCTTGAAATAAGTAGTTATGCACGTTTAGTGAACAAGGCTCGGATGATAAAGAAAGATGTTCAAGAAGGTGAAGAGAGGCGAGAGAATTTGAAGAAACGCAAATTTGGTAGTATCTCGATGAAAAACATAAGAGGATTTGGTGCTAAAAGCAACAACTCAAAACCACCAACTTTTCAAAGCCAGAGTTATCAGTCAACTGCTAGAAATATCAGATTCAGAAGTAACCAATCGAGTAAAGGATTATTTGAGAGCATAAAAGAGCCAAAGGCGAATGACTGTTTTCAGTGTGGTGTTGTTGATCATTTTAAAAAGGACTGTCCAAAACTCAACCAATTAGTCATTTGCTATCGCTGCGATGAACCAGGACACATAGCCACTCAGTGTGGACAATTGAGAATGTCGGCACAGTCTTCTATTGAAAGTAAAAGAATGGAGAATGATGGACTGACGAGAAATGCACATAATAAAGGAAATGGACCAATAGAGCCGCCAAGAATTTCAGGAAGGGTATTTGCAATCACTCGACAAGATGCCCAGGCTACTCCCGACATGGTGACAGGTACAATTGTAGCCTTTAATAGTAATGCTTACGTTTTGATAGACCCTGGATCTACACATTCATTCGTATCGCCCACATTCATAAAAAAAGGTAAGAGTTGTAGAGATGGAACCTCTTGGTTGCATATTAACAATTGCTACCATAGTAGGAGAAGAAGTGATAATCAAAAGTGCGCACAAAAATTATTTGTTGAAGATATGAGACAAAGATATGTTAATAGATTTGCTGCCTTTAAGCATAATAAATTTTGACCTAATTCTCGGGATGAACTAGTTATCCTCTTATCACACGTCACTAGACTATTTTGAGAAGAAAGTAACCTTTAGAATACCTAGAGAAGTGAAATTTATTTTTCAAGCGGATAAAGGTGGAAAGCCTATTCGTATTGTGTCAGCTATCAAGATTTCAAAGTTATTACAGAAAGGATGCCATGGGTTCTTGGCACCCGTGGTGGACATTGGGATGAAAAAGAAAGAACTTTTTGAAGTACCAATCATCAGTGAGTTCCCAGATGTGTTCCCAGAAGACCTGCCTAGACTACCCCCAGAATGAGAAGTGGAATTTACTATTGATCTATACCAGGGTACGACACCTATATCCATCACACCTTATAGGATGTCCCCTGCGGAGCTAGGTGAATTGAAGGAGCAATTATAAGAATTATTGAACAAAGGGTTTATTAGACCTAGTGCCTCACCTTGGGGAGCACCCGTGTTATTTGTTAAGAAGAAAGATGGGACATTAAGGATGTGTATTGACTACCGACAGTTAAATAGAGTAACTGTCAAGAACAAGTATCCCTTGCTCAGAATAGATGATCTTTTTGATCAGTTATAAGGAGCAAAAGTGTTCTCGAATATTGACTTGAGGTCAGGATATCACCAATTGAAGATGAGAGAATCAGACATACCTAAGACTACTTTTAGAACTCGCTATGGTCATTATGAGTTTGTAGTAATGCCTTTCGGGTTGACTAATGCCCCCGTAGTATTTATGGACTTGATGAATCGGGTGTTTAAGAAGTTTTTGGATAAATTTGTGGTTGTATTCATTGATGACATTCTGATATATTCACGAAGTAAAGAAGAACACACGGAACATTTGAGGATTTCTTTACAAATCTTAAGGGACCACAAATTGTATGCAAAGTTCTCTAAATGTGAATTCTGGTTGGATTGAGCCGTGTTCTTAGGTCATGTCATATCTGGGGATGGAATTCAAGTAGATCCAGCGAAGGTTGAGACTGTAGTAAATTGGGCAAGACCAACTAATGTAATAGAGATACATAGTTTTTTTGGGTTTAACTGGTTATTATTGGAGATTTATTCGAGATTTTTCTTTAATCGCAAAACCCTTAACATGATTAACCTAAAAGAATGTAAAGTTTGAAATGTCTAACCAATGTGAACGCAGTTTCCAAGAATTAAAGTCTAAGTTGGTGTCAGCTCCTGTACTCCCCTCCCATCAGGTAGCGATGGTTTTGTAGTCTATAGTGATGTGTCACACCAAGGGTTGTGTTGTATTTTAATGTAACATGAAAAAGTAATCGCATGTGCATCTAGACAATTAAGGCCTCATGAGAGAAATTATCCTACCCATGATCTGAAATTGGCAGCAATTGTTTTCTCACTTAAAATATGGAGACATTACTTATACGGGGTCACCTGTGAGATATTTACCGACCATCAGAGTTTAAAGTATATCTTTATCCAGAAGGAGTTGAACCTAAGACAGAGAAGATGGATAGAACTAATTAAGGATTATGATTGTACAATTCACTACCATCCGGGAAAGACCAACGTGGTAGTAGATGCTCTAAGCCGAAAATTATCAGGAAATATAGCACACCTTTGGGCAGTACATAATCGTGCGTTTTTTGAAATACGATCGCTCGGAATCATCCTTGCAATAGGAAAAGATGGGGGCTTATTAGCAACTCTTAGGGTAAGTCCGACCTTATTAGACCAAATTCGAGCAGCCAAATTAGCAAATAATCAAGTGGATAAGATAAGAGCATAGGCAATGGCTAAAGGAAAAACGGAGTTTGAGGTTCAAAATGATGTCTTATGGTTTGAGCACCGACTATATGTGCCTAATAATGAAGAATTAAAGAGGCAAATTTTAGAGGAAGCACGAAAATGTATAGAGATCTAAGAAAAAGATATTAGTGGAGTGGGATGAAGAATGATGTGGCAGACTTTGTGACAAGATGTTTAATATGCCAACATGTTAAAATTGAACACTAGAAGCCGGCAGAATTATTACAACCCTTACATGTACCTGAGTGAAAGTGGGAACATATCACCATAGATTTTGTGGTTGGGCTACCACGATCAGCCAAGGAAAATGACGCTATCTGGGTAATTGTGGATGGATTGACAAAGTCAGCACACTATTTACCAGTAATGATGACGTTTCCTATGAATCGGTTCGCACGACTTTATATTGATAAAATTGTTTGTTTGCATGTCGTATTGGTCTCCATAGTATCCGATAGGGATCCACATTTTACATCCAGATTTTGGCCAAGTTTACAACAGGCGCTGGGGACTACGTTAAAGTTTAATACGGCTTTTCACCCGCAAACTGATGGCCAATCAGAAAGGATAATTCAAACCTTGGAGGACATGCCCAGAGCTTGTGTATTGGACTTTATCAGAAGCTGGAAAGAACATTTGTCATTGATTGAATTTGCGTTTAATAATAGTTTTCAGTCGACCAAAGGAATGGCCCCTTACGAAGCATTGTACGGCAGGAAATATCGAAGCCCAATTTGTTGGGAGGAAATCGGGGAAATGAAGCAACTTGGCCCTGAAATTGTGCAAATCACCACCGACAAAATAAAATTGATTCAAGAAAGATTGAAGCTGTCTTAAGATCGACAGAAAAGTTACGCGGATAATCGAAGACGCGACCTAGAATTTGAAGTCGGAGATCATGTATTCTTAAAAGTATCGCCATGGAAAGGAGTAATGAGATTCGAAAAGAAAGGCAAGTTGAGTCCCCGTTACATTGGGCCCTATGAGATTATTAAAAGAATTGGCAATACAGCATATCAATTGGCCCTACCTCCGGAGTTGTCAGGATTACACGACGTATTCCATGTCTCGATGTTAAAGAAATACATACCAGATCCTCTCATGTGTTCACAGTGCAACCAGTCAACTTGAAGCCTGACCTTACGTATGAAGAGGAGCTCGTACAAATACTAGACAAAAAGAAACAAGTTTTGCGAAATAAAGTCATTCTTTAAGTAAAAGTGTTGTGGTAGAGTCATTCAGTAGAAGAAGCCACCTAGGAACGAGAAGAAGACATGTAAAAGAAGTATCCATATCTTTTTGAGAAGAAATGTACGAAAATTTCGAAGACAAAATTTCTTAAAGGTGGATAAATTGTAATATCCCGCACTATGACAACTAATAAAAATAAGACACGTGTCACTCCTTAGAATAATACATGATTTGACATTTTATAAAAAAAAATCTTAAAATAAAATTTCTAACAAATAATTATAAATAAAATTTAAATTTAAATTTAAAATTTAAATTTACAAAATACAGACAATTATAAAATAACATTAACAGTCTATCTTGAATTTTTGAGAATTTTCTAAATTTGAGTTTTTTGTTGTTATTAAAAATGTCGGTAATCGCTAAATCGCGATAAGAAAATATTAAATAGATAAAAAATTCTAGTAAAAATTCTAATTGTACGATAATTCATTAAAATATATCAAAAGTTTATATTTAAATATTTAGAATTTTTTGAATTAAAAATTATACAAATATATCTATATACTTAAGTCAAACCGCAACGCACCACCACCGCGCAACGCCTGACGTCGCAGGAGCCACCACTGCCGTCACCTGCCACCGCCAACCTCGACTGTCACCACAGCTGGCGACTCCTCGGTCGCCGTTTGCCGTCATCAACCAACGATTTTGTTTTGTTTTCTCTCTCGGTAATATATATATATATCTCTCTCCCGTTTTATTCTCTCTCTATACTCCGGCATCACAGACACCTCCAGCCACCACTGGAGACCACCACCACCACCTCTAGACCCCCGCCAACCACCCTAAACCAGTTTAAACTACCAACAACAGCCACAGTTACGTCCACCTTTAATGAACTTTATTTTCATAAATTGTACGCACACAGCCACCATTGCGCACCTTATTACTTTTAGATTGACAATATTCACTACCCTTTTGACATCCTAACGCTGCTAATGAACGGTTCCGATCGTTGGTACATTGTTTCGGTGGATCCAAATTAGAATATTTTTGTTTAACAAATTTTATTAACAAACTAATTTTCAAATTTATTTCCTCGCTTGGGTTTGTTTGTTTAGTTTAAATATTTTAGTTAGCTTATTGTTTAATTATTTATTTATTTTCATGATATTTTTTTGAAATTTCGAAAGTAATGAAAAGTATAAGAAAAATACAATTTTAAAGTATTTTCATATTCAGGGTGCTGCATAATAAATTTTAATTAAATTAAACAAACGAATAATATACTTGGACTTAGATTTTAATAAAGTACCTTAAAATAAATGAAAAGAATCTATTAGTGATTAATAAGGGTTTAAAATATAAATAAGATTTTAAGCTAAATTTGTAATTAAAAACTTAAAAATTTAGGAGTTGACTAGGTAAAAACCTTTAGCTAAGCTACGCACATAAATTAGTATTTCACACTTACGTAAAGATATGATTTCTTGTTAAGCATTGATATTTGGTCACCCGAGGATTAGGAATTGTGAGATCAAGAATAATGAAAGAGTTTTATCATGCTTAAATATCAATGCTTAACAAGAATTTTTGGAAGAATTGTGGGATATTTTGATCTTGTGAGATGCCAAAAATTCTTCCAAGATTAAAATATCCCCAAGCAAGAGGAACAGGAAAGAGAAAAGGGGATTTGAATCGCGAGGACAAGGAAGACATTGAGAAGAGAGAAAGGAAAAAGGGGAAAGAGGAAAGGGATAAAAGGATAATATCCCTAACCCAAGTGAGAACGAAGCAGATAGAGAGAAGATTAACGAATTCTATAAGATCTAGATTTTTCCCATCAAAAGCTGAGGTTAAAACCAAAGAATGGGCCGTTGACGATGGTGCCAAAGAAGAAGGGCATCGACAACAATGGCAGCGTGGACGACATGGATGGCGATGATAGTGGTAAGGGTGTTAATGCTAGCGTCGGTCGCATCACAATGGCCGTACTTTGTCTCTTGTCTCCCATTCTCTCGATCTATCATCTTCTCCTCTCTCTGTCTCTTATCTATCTCTTCTGCATTTAGTGGTTGGTCGATGGTTTAAGTGGTGTGTAGAGGTGGTTGGTTCTACAATAATGGTTCATGGCGACATGTGGTGATGGCGGTGGTTTATAGTGGTCTGCAAAGGCAGTTGGGTATCTAATGGTTTGATATCTTGCAATAGTGGTGGCGGGTTGAGGGAGATGAGACCAATTTGAGAAAGGAATAATGATGCCAATTTTTGTAATTGGTGAAAACAATTGAACGATCAAAGGTTGTTAATTTTGAACTCTCTCTCTCTCTCTCTCTCTATATATATATATATATATATATATAAGATTCTTATTCCTCGATTTTTCTCAAATAATTCAATCTCTACATTGAAGAGAACAACAAAAGCCAAGCCCCAACCACCAATGTGACAATGAAAATGCAAATTGAAAAACTTAAAACGTAAAACTTGATCAGAATAAGTTGAGCAATTTGTAAAAAAAAAAAATCTGTGTTACCACAAAAATGAACCACTACTAAACATGATTTTTGTAATTTTCTTAGAAGTTATTAATTTAATTTAGGATAAATTACTCCTAGACCGTCTGTATTCATTTGAAATAATACTGTCTTTCCCTTAATATTTAAAATATCACTGCACTCGCTTACTTTATAAAATAAGTTATAATCTACTCCACCTGTTAGTCAACCGTCAATTGACTTAACAAAAATGTATAGTATTAATAAAAGTATCAACTTTACCCTTATATACAACATTCCTCACCTATAACCACATCCCAATCCTTATGTCCTCCACCAAATAGCACTACGATGGAATCCCCTTTCCCTCACCCCACACCCACACCAGAACACCCTACGTTGGAAGCCCTTCCCCTCACCTCACGTTGAAACCCCATTCACCCTACACCACCGCACGTAACCCATGCATATCACAGCTTCGACTCCCATCTAGGAGGTGGAGGTGGAGGTGGATGAGCATAACCTCTTGCCCCTCACTCGGATTATCATTCTTATCAAATCTCTCATGTAAATGGGGGAGGTGGAGGATCATATCACGTTGCCCTTTTCTTCTATTATCATTCTCAACAACCGTCGTCGTCATCCCAAATCTTCAACTTTTCTAGCTCTCACGATTATCCTCCTCAAGAGGTCGCGCTCACATCAGTGGCCATCCATCATGTCTCTCATGATTCTCCCATTCAAAGAAAATTCGAACGCAACTAGCATTCCCATCGCCCCCATCTGTCCTTCTTCCTTCACCATCACCAAAACCAACACCAAGAGGGTTCTGACTTAGCCGTCAAACCTACTGTTAGGATCTTCTCTAAGACCAAGACTAATTACTTCCTCACCATCCACGACGAAACGGTCATTCTTGCACCTTCTAACCCATCTGACACATGCCAAAACCCATTTTCCCTAATCCCACACAAGTATTAGTTTGGTGTCTCAAAATTTGGTATCCAAGGTCAGTAGGACAACTTGACAGAGTTAGAATGTTGAAAAGAGATCAAAACAGTTTTCGTGCCTCTATAGAAGGCAGAGAAATCGATAGCATGCTTTGACTGCTCGAGCGGTCGTGGCTAGGGTTAAGTTTTGAACTAATGGGCTTAATATATAAAGGTTTTATGTTTCATAGAAACCCAAGAATGTCTATACACCTAAGAGGCTCAAGTAGAAGGCTATAGAGTGTGTAGAGAGATTGTGAGAGGCTCAAATTTGAAGCCACAGAAACATTGTGAGTGGAGAGAGAGTGATTATAATCCTTATTGATAATAATAGATTTTTTCTTTTTGTTCTATAGAGGTAGGCAGTCAGTCGAACCATGTATATTATCTTATCTCTTTTGGTTATTTTTGCTCTCTATTTGATTTGTATGGATTGTAGCCTACGCTCATATTTTTGCTGCATAGGGAATTTGTACCCGTTAAATCCCAACAACTGGTATCAGAGTGAGGTTAAATGCTTGATCATAAGATTGCAGTAGAGATGATGAACATCAGGTATGAAGTCAAGATGTTTACCGGTAAGAATAACTTCTCCCTGGGCCAGAGGCAGATGAAAGATTTGTTATTCCAGCAAGCTGTCCCCAAGGCGTTACTCGATAAGGCAAAGAAGTCAAAGAAGATGATCGACGACGATTGGAAGAAACTTGACGCCAAAGCCATGAGTTCGATTTGGTTGAATCTGGGGAATGATGTTATTCACAACGTGATTGATGTAGAGACGGCGTATGAGATCTGATAGAAACTAGAAGGTCTCTAAGTGAAGAGAAATCTGGCCAATAAGTTGTACATAAAGAAACAACTATATGGACTGCAGATGAGAAAAAGTACAAACCTTTTAGAACATCTTAACATGTTTAATATGCTCATCATACAATTATCCGAGTTTGGAGTAAAGGTTGATGATGAGGATAAGACGTTACTCCTAATTGTATTGTTTCCAGCATCTTATGATTATCTAGTGAAAATTTAATGTTTGGGATGGACACTCTAGAACTTGAAGAGGTTACCGGTGTTCTTCTGTCACATGAGAAGATGAAGGGAGATGGTGAATAAGATGCAAATGGACTATTTTTGGCTAAGTTTGAGTCAAGCAGGGGAAGGAGCAAATCTAGTGAGGAGGGTTTCAATAGAGGGAGATCTCAGTCCGAGTCACGTGTAAGGAAGAACGTGAAATGCTTCTATTGCTACAAAACTAGTTATTTCAAGAGCCAGTACCAAAAATTGAAGCAACATTTGAAGAAAAAAAAAGAAAGAAAAAGCACATGCAGAATCTATCAGTTTGGCCGAGGAGCCGTCAGATAGTGAGATAGATGGAGATGCACTTTCAATTTTCTCAGATTTTAATGTTCGGTCAAAATCATGGATATTAGACTCAAGATACTCATACCATATGTGTCCAACCAAAGAATGGTTTGACACGTATAAGTCGTGCAACAGGAAAACAATTTTAATGGGGAATAACACCGCTTGTCAAGCCATTAAAACAGGTACAATGAAAATAAGAATGTTTGATGGGATTGTAAGGGCTTTGAGGAATGGCAGGCATGTTCCAAAACTAAAGAAAATTTTGATTTTTTTTTGGACATTGAATTCTTTGGTTACAGGTACACAAGAGAATGTGGAACAATAAAGGCTAGCAAAGGTGATATAATTATCATGAAAGGGCAAAAAATTGAGAGTCTCTACAAATTGATAGGGGTCACGGTGATAGGTGGAGTTACCACTATTACACAGATTAATTCTAATAAGAACGACATGAGACACAAACATTTTGGGGTTGGTCAGGTTGCAAATAGAATGTATATGTTAGAAAGTCAGAAGAAGCGTGCAGCAGTCAAGGTAGAGCTCAGTCAGATAAGTTTACCCAGAAAAATAGGTGATTGTGGTCCAAGTCAATAGCAGCAAGAACAATGCAGTGGGAACCCTTCGTCTTACCAGAAGGCTACAGGCAGATTAAGAAAGGATCAAGGGTGAGTAACAGTATTAGAAAAGGTGGAGTTACCACAGAAGACTGATAACTTAGAGTTTGAAAAACTGTCCAAGAATGAGAAGACTGCTGATTGCAAGAGGATCAAGTTTAAGTGGCTAAATTTTGTTAAGTTCATTCAGTTTGATGAATAGAGAGGGTGGATCACCCATACCCATTAAAGGGGTGCACAATAAGGCAACCGGCAGATCTTCAAGATGGTGATGGTTTAGAAATTCGAGCCAAGGTAGAGATTGTTGGTTTGGTGTCTCGAATTTTGGTATCCAAGGTTAGTAGGACAACCGAACGTAGTTGGAATGCTGAAAAGAGGTCAAAAAATTTTTTGGACCTCTACAGAAGGCAGAGAAACCGTGGGCATGTTTTGACCGCTCAAGTAGTCTAGGCGCAATAACAATTTTTTACGCGGCGGTTAGGGTTAATTTTTTATCTAATGAGCTTAATATATAAGGATTTTATGTTTCATAAAAATTCAAGAACGTCTATACACCTAAGAGGCTCAAGTAAAAAGCTATAGAGTGTGTAGAGAGACGGTGAGAGGCTCAAGTTTAGAACCTCGAATACATTATGAGTGTGAGAGAGAGAGTAATTGTAATCTTTATTGATAATAGTTGATTCTTTCTTCTTGTCGAGATAGACAGTCAGTTAAATCACTATATTGTCATGTTCTTTCTGGTTGTTTTTGTTTTCTATTTAATTTGTGTGGATTGTAACCTACGTTCATATTTTTTATGCGTAGAAAATTTATACTTGTTAAATCCCAACAACTGAACCCCTTTCTCTCACCCCATGCCAATACTCTTTCCCCTTACCCCATGCCAAAACCCTCTCACCACACGATAGAACCCCTTCCGTTCACCTCAACACCTCAAATTGCACAACCAAAATCTCAATTGTATAACCACAATTTCAACTGAATCCCTAATTTCATAACCACTGTATTAATGATTGGGTTCTTAGGCTTGATTGTGGCCTATGCAAATTATGGAGAAAGAGATAAGAAGAGAATGGATTATGGCAAAGAGGTTGGGTGGCAGTGATGGAGTCTAGGACGGGAGAGTAGATATTGAGGTGGGGCAATGGGGCTTGGAGATGGGAAAATAGGGGGCTGTGGAGAAGGGGGTTGGGGTGAGAGCAGCGAGGGTTAGGGAAAACGGAGTTGGGTAGGGGTTAGATATAGGGAGGAGAAGATGAAGGACTGAGTAATTTGGTCATTCTATCGTTTAGTTAATGGTGTTAGTCCATAAAGGGTGGTAATGGTATTTCAAAGAGGATGGAAAAAAAAGTGATATACTTATAGCATGCAGGGAGTGTATGTATAATTTATCTATTAATTTATTTATTTATATTATTTAATTAAGTTAATATAAAAAATATACAATATAAATAAGGATAAAATGATAATTTTATGTGTAATAATAGCTAATATCAGTAAGACTTACTAATTTTTTAAAAGATCAATTGACGAAATGAGGTATTTAATATTACCAACATAACTAGATAAATGAGAAGTATTGGCCTCGTTTGGTTAAATGATTTATTGGCTTATTTGGTTTATGAGCAGCTAAATAAATAATTTTATTTGGTTTACCTAATAAATAAGATTTAAAACAATAAGTAAATAAGTTAATAAATTAAATAATTTAAAATAAGTCAAAAAAAAGTAAAAATAACTAAAAATAAATTAAATAAGTCAAAGTAAACAAATAAATAAATGCGCTTTCAAACGAAACAAATAAAACTAATTGAACCAAACAAAATTATTTATTTATATTTTTATTTATTTATTAATAAATAAATAAATAAGTAAATTATTTAAACGGGACCATTATTTGAGGTAGATTAAGAGAGGTACTCATATTTTTAATTAAAGACTAATGTAATGGGAAGTAAATATAATATACCATCTTTTTATTTTTTTTCCCGGATAGAAACGGAGCGAAAATGTAATTGACCGGTTGTTTCCTCATCCCCGTCATAATACGTGGACGGAAACCGACCAACTGCCCTTTGGCGTCCTCAACCCTCGACATTTGATTTCTTTGCTTATGGTGCTCTCTCTCTCTCTCTCTCTCTCTCTCTCTACAAACTTCGCAGTGCGCTCGCACCATCAATTCTTTGCCGAAAAACTAAACTTGTTTGGCTTTAGCTCACATCGCAAGTAGCACAGCAGTTTTCTTCAATAGCTTCTTCTGTTTTTTTGCAGAGATTTGGGAATGAAAGGACCGTATTCGAGAGGGGTAGTGGCCGGAAATGGCAACAGCTATGAGGAGATCGAGTGGGAGGTGAGACCAGGCGGCATGCTTGTGCAGAAGAGAGACAATAACGACGACGATCGTCTTCACGGAGATGGTGGTGGGCCCACAATTAGGATCAAGGTCGTTCATGGCTCTAACCACCTTGATCTCGAAGTTCCCTCTCAATCTACTTTTGGTAAAAATTTTCTTTAATAATTTATGTGCCTTCCCCAATTGTTTGCATTAGATTGGTATCCATTATTTTCTAGATAACATGTGGGTTTTGGCCCTTTCCGGATTCTATTCCGTTTTGCGTGGAATACATCATAATTGCTGCTTTTGATATCTTGCTATGTGGGTGACTGGTGAGATTGATGTCATATGTTTTTATTCTTGGTCATGGGAGGTTTTGAACTGAGTTCTTTCTGCCTGTTCTTATTCCTTGTGTTGGGCTGATCCGTAATTTACTGGATTTGAGGGTTTTGTGGTTTAAAGATTAATTTTTCGTGTGAGGGTTTTGTCGTTTAAAGATTATTGTATTTTCCTTGTTCCTTATCTACTACTTGTTATTAATATGGGTTTTTGTCTTTACATATATCTGTGTGCTTTGCTTGTGATGGAAGCATTTTACTTTGCATGCTTGTTTTCAAAATAAATTATGAAAATTGTTAAAAACTAAAATGAAAAGAAGTATCAGGACATACTCCCTGTGGTAGGTACATCTGCTTTGTTTGAGGCCCTGCCCGTGTTGAATTCACAACATTGGATGTTTTTGATGTAGTTCGAGGTAACGGAGAATGAAATATGCAAATATTCTAAATTATTCAAACATGTTCTAAATAGAGCGAAGTCTAGTCCGGGTTATTGGGTATTGCTTTGTGCTCACTGTGATATGTGTTAATGGAAGGGGATCTGAAAAGGCATATTGCCCGAGAAACTGGTTTGGTGCCTAATCAACAAAGATTGTTGTTCAGAGGAAAGCAGAAAGAGGATCAAGAGTATTTGCACATAGTGGGGGTGAAGAACAATGCAAAGGTGTTACTAATGGAAGAACCAACAAACGAGGAGAGGATGCTTAAAGATATGGGTAGCAGTGAATTATCAAGTGCCTGTGCAGCTGTTGATGAAGTCAGACCACAGGTTGATAACCTTGCAGAAGAAGTAGGTTATTTCCTTCTACTTTCTCTCCATAATTACCCAGGTACCTAGGGGACTCAATTCTTGATCTCTTTTTACCCCCCTTAAAAATGCAGTTGGCTGCTTTGGAAGGAACAAGCAAAGAGAGGAATCTTGAGGAGGTGAAGAGCAGTAAGTCATTGCAAGCCGGCGCAGCCATTGCTGAAGTCAGAGCAGAGGTTGATAAGCTTGCGGAGCAGGTGGGCCCTTTGTATCCCGTATCACTGTACTAGCTTGGTGCTTACGATACTCAAATTGGCTCTTCTCTCTCATAGGTGGCTGCTCTGGAAGCAGTTGTGTATGGTGGGACCAAGGTTGGAGAGAAGGAATTTATCTTTTTAACTGAGTTGCTAATCAGGCAGTTGTTGAAATTGGATGGCATCGAGGCTGAAGGAGAAGGGAGGGTGCAGCGAAAGCTTGAGGTTTGTGTTCAGTACCAGTGAGGTTGCTTATATTCTTATTGTTTTTTAGTGCCTCATGTAATGGCTGTCACATATAGACCCTTAGAATGTTTACCATGTTTTGTGTATTCAGTCCTGTTATTTATTGTAGGTATGTCATATGTAAGAATTGAAGCAAAAATCTGATTGACGTTCAGATTAATACTTGGCTTTCTATGATGTTTAAAATTTCATTGCCTGATTGTTGCAGGAATGTATGTGATGATACTTCAAAAGATGTTCAAATTCTTTTACGTTTCTGAACCACTCTGAAATTCATGTTTGTTTATTTCTTTACTCTTTTTTTTTTCCCTATACCTAAAAGATTGAATGGTTGACCACTAGCACCATCAGGCATTGTAAATTTTATTTTCACTTTTCTGTAAAAAAATGGCTCAAATGGCATGTTAGTGTGAAAATAGTTTGTGATATAATTTGTTGTTTTCTTCCATGAAATCTGATTATAATTCTGAACATAGTGTGGAAAACATAAGGTGAAGCATTCATGCTTAGCATTGAAAGAGAATCCTCGAGTTGTTGGCCGGTGGTGGGCATTTGGGGAAGTTGGGCCAATCAGGTGTCTTTGTTAGAATTTTGTCTTCCACTTCATTGAAGTTCATTTTTCTATCGAGTAGTCATGACATGGACTTTTGTCTGTCTACAACTTGCATTAGTCTAAACTCTAAAGAGGAAGAATTTATGCACGGATACTAGTGATTAAAAACAAGCATACTGTAACATGAAGTATTTGTTTCTATTCATGGCCTTCATCTGGATAATCAATTCTAGAATGGAGTACGGGCAAAATTTAGAAGCTATCTTACCTGGAATCTTCCAATTTTTTGGGTTCTCCGTGTCAAATGCTTGACAATTGAGCAAGGGTGTGGTATGCATGCACGGCATGTCTAGTTGAACATTGTTAAGTTTTACACTAAGTGTTCGTTTGGCAACTTGGCTTTAAGCTGGCGTTTTGGCTTTTAAGCCACTTTAAGCCAAAAAGTCAAAAGTTCGTTTGGTTAGAAAACTAGTGACTTTTAAGCCACTACAAAGATCCAAATAAGCCGGATATAAAATCCGAATATTACCCTTCAACCTAAATGAGGTTTTACCAAACAGAAAAACCAAAAAGCCAATAGGGTACAAGCTGGGGGTTGGAAAACGAGGCTTTTGGGCTTTTTAGGCTTTAAGCCAAAAAGGCGGCTTTAAGCCCGTTTTCCAAATGAGGACTAAGAATTTGTTTTGACAATCCCTTAGACAAAACCCAATCAAATTGTATTTGTATATTTGAGTTGTATTAGGAGTCTTATATGGTTGATATAAATGGGTTTAATAGTGTCCCAGTAAAAAAGATTGTCCCATAAGTTTGAACCAAGATATCTTATATGGATGCAGAATACACCGTCGCAGCAGTTTCAATGCTCGAGCGGCCAGACGGGTGCATGTTCTGTTCCAGTTTTGTGTCCTACGCATTTTGGACTTCTTTAGGTTGGCTAAACCTGCTTAAAACAGGAAACTGTTGCCTTATATATCTCTTAGGGCCTTATTTCAATAAGAAATTCACCTTAGGGTGTATAAATAGGTTGCTTGAGGAGGTTCTTAATATAAGAGATTAAGAAGCACTCTCAGAAGCTGCTCAAGTTAGAAGTTCTAGATTGAAGCTTGAAGTTCTTATTCTTTGGTGGATTCCAAGGTAGAAGTTCGATGTGGTGTTAATCAAGGAAAGGACCGGTGCACGTGGATTCGTCAAGTTTAACTTAAGTTGTTTGCTTGTGGATTCAACAGAGTTTATCATTGGTTCTTGTAACTGTTCAAAGTGATAGTGCTTGATTTGTCTAGACCTAGATTCCTCCCGTGGTTTTTACCCCGTTGGGATTTTCCACATAAAAATTGTATTCGTCCTCCTTATGTGGATTGTGTTTATTTTATCGTTTGCAATCTCGGTTTAATTTGTGGCTAAGGTTATCCTATTTGTTCATGCACGCGCTGTTCAAACACGAACCTGTTAATTAGTTAATTAGTCAAGTTTATTATATAACCATTCATAGGCTCTCATTTTCTAAAAAAGTGCTATGGAATTTTGTAAACACCATTTTATCCCGCATAAAAAGTAAAGAAAATATTTAAGAATTGTGAAATCTAGCTGTATTCTGATTTCCTTAGATATAAGAATTATACGAATCCGATACATAGATGCATATCTGCAGTCGCTACTTGCACCATAGTCCGTACAACATAGTTTACAGGTGTCAGTATGCTAATTATGATTCAACATCTGGAAAATATGGGTAATTAGAGTAGAGAATTTGGTTAATTGGGGTTAAATACTGCACACTCTGCTATGTTAATCTAATTCTTGTAATCAATTAAAATTTCCATGTGTGCTCCTACATGCACAAGCAGAGTTCAGGATATGGTAATTGCCCTTTCTGAAAAACAGAAGGAAATAAAATAGAGTTTTTGAAGGATAACAGTTTTATGGAATGGGATAATAGTTAATCCTTATCTATTTCATAGTCTTCAAGAGTTTGTAAGCTTTTTCTTTGTTTGATCTCAAAATGAGATGCATAAAAGCATCAATATGGTTGATCAATAATTCTGGCTTGGTGTCTGGTAATGGCACCACGTGTTAGTCTTGTCAATTTACTTGTTGAAATTTGAATGTTTGATTCCCCTCCGCCGCAAAAAGTCTGAAGAAAAAAAGAAAAGAATAAAAGGAAAAGGTCATTTTGAACCAAAGATCTATCGAACGCTACAACACCTTATTGATTTGCCACCCGAGCCAAAAGCCCCCGGGTAGACATCTGAACTTGATCTGTAGGTAATAAAAATCTATTCTTATGTCCTTTTAGGCATACTCAGTCTGTTTCTTTTCCCTTGTGTCCACTTTTAAATCATTAAAAAAGTATATTTCTTTGTGGTGTATATCATAATGGTTTTGCATCAAGTCTCAGCAAGATCCCAGTTATGTAAGGAAAAATGTTGAAGTGTTTAAATGATGCATTTACTATCTGTGTATTTAGTTCCATTAATTTCTACCCGCTATTAGTTGATTATATACTTCTGTTTAGTGTTACATTGACTCTTCGATTCCCATGTCCATCATCAATTTAAGTTATGAGATGTGTTTTAGATACTCATTCTTAAATTGAACATTTGTATCCTTTTAAGTTTTAATGATCTTTGTGGAAACATTAACTCACATTTATTAGAAAAGGAGAATTATATAGCCTCTCACATGAATGGATGATAGAAATCTCTCCCCCGCCCCCCAAACCAGTAAATTTGTTCAAAAGATTATATAACATAGATAGATTTAAGTGTTCATGAAGTATCTACATATCCATATCCAGCATTTGGATAAAATCCTCATGCCCTAAACTTTAAGGGTTCATGGGGATGCAACACCTAGTCACACGCCCACATCGAATTTTATACACGCATTCAATTAACTTGGCTTCTATGCAACTGTGAAAATGCTGTTTGTTTTACCATCTTTTGTTCAGATGTTTAAAAGGATGGAGAGGTTGTAGATATTGTCACAGAATGAAAATATGTTGGCTCTAGTGGAAGGGTGCTTTTGGCATCTTATGGTGAGCAATAGATACCAACAAAATTGGAAGAAAACATTTGTAGAACAATTGTAAGGCCACTGATGCTATACGTGACATATGAACAACAGATTAATATAATAAGTGTAACTGTTGATAGAGCAAAATGACAGAAAAGATTCATGTCAGGGCATCCTGGCCCAAATCGATTGGACACAAGTTTGGATTGTTTTTGTTTGGTAGTAGTTACTGTCAAAAGAGAGGTGTCTTTTGCCAAAACAAATAGTGCATTGCTTAGTTGTGCTGTACAACTGTTCAACCCAATGCTTGATTTGCAATATAGACCATTTTGCTTTGAAATAACCATTACCTATTATTGTTACTATTGATTAAGGGAAAACAAAGAAAGTTTGTTATTTAAATATGAACCGTCTTGCACCTTTTTGTTATAATAAGTTGGTTTCTGCTGCACATTGAGATCAGATTGAGCATCCATTGTTAAGTGAAGGATTTAACCTGCTATTAGTTCTGGTTCATGTTTGTTTAGTTTAAAATCTAAATTATTGTGTCCTTTTATAATGAAATTTATAACATCTTATAACATTCTGAACAGGTGCGTCGTGTTCAGAGCTTGGTGGATACAGTGGACTCTCTAAAAGCAAGAAATTCAAATTCATTCAGCAACATCAGCAAGACTGCCTGTGTAACAACTAAATGGGAGACCTTTGATTCTGGAATGGGAAGCCTCAGTGCCCCTCCACCCTTGCCATCTTCTCCAAATTTGTCTCAAGATTGGGAGCACTTTGACTAGGTAGTGTCTCTCCCCTCTTTTAGGATGCCATGACTGTTGAAATACCGGACTTAAGTAGCTGGGAAGTGGGAACACTAAAATGTTAATGCTCAATTTTACTTCACATTTTGCATTTATGCTTCAAATCTCAATACTGCAAGAACAAATGCAGTTTAACTAAAAATTATTACTTTCACGTTATGAATATCTGTTGGCATTGTTCAAGTACTCTTTCTCTGGTGATTTTGGCTTCCCTCTTGTTTTCCAATGTAAATGTGATTGCCAAAGATTTCTGTTTGTCTTTTCTATGAGAATGGAACCCATACCTAACTAAGAATTTGGCTTTCAATACCATGCTACATTCTTCCATTATGTGAAAATATTTCCCTTGTCCTTTGACACCTTCCTTGTTCAGCGAGGGTATTATGCTCTTTCTCCATGAGCTGCATCATAAAACGAGGTTAAACACATTCCCAAAGTGGCAAACAAGATGATGGTAGAACAAACAATCAAAAAGCCAACGAAAACGCTATGATTAAGCCTAAAAACTCTCACAACCTGAGAGCTGGGAAAAGGACAAAAACTCAGCAATTCAAAAAAACACAACCTTCTACTTTTTACAAGGCTCTGAGCATTATTTTTTAGACTTGCTAGAAGGAATAACTACTATTTTTCCTTTGGAAAACTTAAGGATATCAATTATTTTTGGGAGCTGCTTCATATTATCACCCACTTGAAGACGGAGTTTTTCAAGGATCAATAAAATCTCCACCCGGAAGGGATTTTGGAGGCCTTTTCAGGCGAGTAGATCGCGGTCCACCCTAAAGGTGACCTGTGAATCTTAGAATAACTATGGTGAAGGAACCCCAGTAATATCGAAAATATCACCTCCATGGAAACCGGTCCAGCACGTCCAGAGTACCAGCTCCAGCCAGTGCTAGTAAGGGATTCTATGGCAGGTATTCTTCTCAGATCTCCTTCAGTCTCGATCCCTCCTTCAGAAAGAGAAACAAATCTGGGAAAAGGGATTACTGAATGTTCATGCAAGAAGTAATCCTAAGTGATGAGTTCTTTATCCAATATGCAGCTGCATTTGGCACACCAGAGGCTAGAGGAATGCCTTAGCCACCTGAACAATCCATGATGCGGAACCAGGATACAGAGCCTCTGAAAGAAAATGTATTTGGCAGAGGCACATTGATCATCCGAGCCATGGAGACCCTGCAAAGAGTATTATGGTAGCAGTGGCAAGGACATATTGGAAGAACTCTACAGTATGAAGAAAGGGATACAAGCACGAGTTTTGGTTATTCATCAACTCAGGGGGAAGTGAATGGCAGATAGTTTCTAAGTTAGGAATGGACGGATGTTAATTGGAAGGAAAAGTTTAGATAGTGCATTTTTACATTACATGAATCACCGCGCACTCACAATGGGGTTTCAACCAACACGAGTGTGGTGGCTCTCATACCAAGTTTTGGTGTGAAACCTCTCACTTGTGAGTGTGCAGGTTCAAACGGTATAAAAGGTATTGTCTGTAGCTGCACTGGTTCCTGGTAGGGGTTAAGAAAAGAGAAGTGTGTGATAGGAACTTTGCTATCCTCTAGAAGGTTCTCAAGCGTCTTTTTCCTTCCATCATTTTCTTTAAGAAAAATTGATCTTCAAAATTAGTAAGTGGAATCAGTTTGAAGAATTCATTTTTCCTGTGGAAGGAATTTGGAGCCGGGAAGCTTATTTGATTAACTTTTTCAGTTGATGGATTGCTGATGTGCACTTTTCATTCCAGGAAAAAGCATTTTTTCTTAGCTTGGCCAGGAAGAGGAGTACTGTACTTGGCCTAAGTTTTTCTTAGCTTCGCCTGCTATTGGAGTCCTGTACTTGCCCAAGTTTGGATGAAATCAGTCATGTAATTTACAATGAAATATTTGGCAAAGCTATAACCGATAGTTTTTAGTTTTTTACTATTAATTTTAATTATAAGTTATAATTTTTTTTAAACATTCACAATTTTTATTATAAATTATAATTAATTTTTTTATATTTTAAATACAAACTATAATTTTTATTAAATAATTTTTATCAAATATTCATAACTTTTGCTACAAATTACAATCTATAAAATATTTGTTTCAGTCATGTCAAACACCTTCAATGCCAAGAAACTGTTAGAACTTGTTTGATAGTCAATTTTTCATCTGAAATTGATCAAGTTGTCAGGCAATGAGTCCCCTAACTTTCCTGACCCATAATGTCAAATACTGTGATAATACACACATATTCATGTATAAGTATATTGTGTATCATTCAAGCTTTGTTTGTTTTCACGTATAATATTTTAGAATGTGTGAGATCTCCAAGTTTCTGTTTGTGTACAATTGTTTGAGAAAGCGGCCTAAAGAATCACAAATTAATGGTGACACCTCTTGCACCATGGACAAAGCCAGATGGTGTAGTATTCTGTGCATATGAGGAAATGTGCCAACCATGTTTCGTTGGGTCATATTTCTCACCATCTGCCCACAGTGCATAGGCTTCCTCTCCGTGAACGGCATCGTCTCCGATGACGAGCTCCTCGTCGGGCATTCTCAAAGGCATGAACAGCCTTATTGCCAAAAGAATTGCTGTCGTTGACACTACGTTCCAGCCGATCACAAAGGCAGCCGCCACAAGTTGTTTCAGGAATTGTAGCCCTCCGCTGCCACCGTAAAATGCACCCCTTGAGTTGCTCACTGGCAGTATGAGCCTGCAAAGGGCTGGCTCCGCCAGAAGTCCGGTAAGAAGCCCGCCGAGCAGTCCCGCCACCACGTGGGTATGAAATACTCCCAGGGTGTCATCCACCTAACAATCACACAATGGAGTTAGCAACGGTAATGGGACCGGAAGGAGCAGCGATATGGTCTCTCATTTCTATCCTTTATTAGTTTATTTATATGCAAAATAGCAAGTTTTAAAGAATGATGCCAATAACATTTGTAGACCATATGGCAAGTACAAAACGGTAATTAATAAGTCATTAAGACTAAAAATAGGAAAGTGTAAAAAAATGAAATAAAAATAAAAGATAAATATAATAAGTCATTAAATTCTAAAAAAATAATTTTAATTATGTATACTTAAATATAAAAGGTTGTTTTACGTCGTAAGATGTGAGACAGGATAAAATTAGTACAACGAATACCGTACCTATTCAATTTGTTATCAGGAGCAGAAAAAATCGGTACATAACAAGACAAGCACATGTAGGCTCCGTTTGTTAATGTTTATATATATATTTTTTTTGTTTTTAAAATTTTTATAAACTATAAACGAAAACATGTTTATCAAATTTATTAATTCTTGTAATCAGAACAAATATTTTTTTTTCACTTGTTTTGTGAATAATTTATTTTCTTTTTCTTTATATTTGACCATTTCTACCTCTTTCTATCATTCTATCATTATCGACAAATAACTTCAGCTACCATCTTCAATCACAATCTTTGGCCACCATTGTTGAGTTTTGCGTCTCGCATTTCTGATGTTCTTGTTCAATAAGAAGTTCGAATAATATGAAACACTAAAAGAGGTAAAAAAACTGTTACCAAAGGCTCTACAGACTGCAAAGAAACTCAGAGCATGCTTTGACCGATCGAGCAGTCTTGGAACCGCTCGAGCAGTCTGTACAAGACATCAATTTTTGTGCGCGGCTAGCGTTGTGGCTGTTATTTGTTTTGATTTAGTATAAATATTTAGTTATGACAGAAACCTTAGAGAATATATAGAAGTCGTCATATACTTTAGGGAGATTTAGTTTGGAGACTAGAAAGTGTAGAGAGACAGAGGGCCATAGATATTGTGAAATACATAGTGAGATCTGTAATCTTTATTTTGCGTATTGTGGATTGATTTTTTTTTATTCGTAAATGTGAACAGTTAGTTGAACCAAATATATTCTCGTCGCTTTTTTTTTATTTACTTTGTAAGAATTCACCGTCCAAACTAATTTTGGAGATTCAAGTGTGTTTAAAATTTTAATCATCATCTTCGACCACCACAACCACCTCTTACCACTAGCCATTATCTCCATCTATCATTTTTCATGGACTGTCACTTCTATTCACAGTTACTAATACCATTATTACCATCTCTTTCGATTTTTATTTCTACCCACCGGTATAACAAATATTGCAGCCTCACTTGCACTTATCGAATACACACCCGGTTAATTTGACCAAAGAGGAATAACTCATAACTCATAACTCATTTGTCTATGGTTTTACAAAATGAAATGGTAAGCTAAAATTAGGTAGGTGAATCATAATTATTACCTTCTGTAGCAAAGTAGACTTCTTGTGAAGAATCATCATGGAGACCCAAGGAACGCTTCCAGAAAGGATGCCCATCACTATCGCAGCCCACGATTGCACCACTCCTGCAAATCAAACACACGTTTTTAAAAAAAAATAAATTTGTTTACCCACTTTACAAGGTAGATGAATAACACGTATGCTTTGTTAATTCAAACCATGAATTCAACTGTCAAATATATTGTGAATTCCACAGTTTAAGCCAATAGCCTTGTTTGGGCTGAAATTTGATAATTTTGCTTATTTTGTTTTTTTTAAAACCTTTTTTCCTATTTTAGTGAGAATTGTTTACTTCTTTTGGATCGAATTGATTAGATTAATCAAAAATTATAAAAACAATTCACTAAAACAAAAACAAATAATATATAATTAAGCTTATTGACATATTTTGGCTTGCTTTTCTTTTTTGAACTTTTTTTCATATTTTTAATCAATAAAATTTTACTTTTTGTGGTTTGTTTTGATGAGACAAGACAAAAAAAAATTAAAAAAATTTACTAAATTCAAAAATAAGTAAAATTAAATAAATAAATAATCAATTATTCCAAACGCGAACAATATAAAGGGCAAATCATTAGGTATTCCCAGTAAGATATAGACAATGACAAATGCAAACAATATAAAGGGCAAATCATTAGGTATTTCCAGTAAGATATAGACAATGACAAGTAGTGTTTTTGTGTCTCGTATATCTAACAAAGGTGATCGCACTCTATGCCATTAAATAAAAACAGTACATAAATAACATTAAGTAGTAGTCTAAAACTATCCAATAATTACTAATAAAAAAAAAGGTACATAGCAATGAGTTTTGTAAGGCATACCGGCTCCCGGAGTGATGCAAACGAGGCCGGTCATCATCCCTTGAACAGCTCCGATCACCGACGGCTTTCCAAAGAAGGCGACGTCGAGGGACGTCCACACAAGAAGGCTCGTCGCTGCGCATATATTTGTGTTGAGTACGGCTATGGAAGCGTCGATGTTCGCCGCGTAAGGTGCGCCGCCGTTGAAACCCGACCACCCCATCCACAGCAACCCCGCGCCGGCAAGCATCAACAACACATTGTTTGGCGGAAACCTCTCCCTATCGCTCTTCAGCCTAGGCCCAACCTACACCAAACAGGGACTTTTTAGCCTGTGTTTGGTTCAAATTTTTTTTAATAGATTTTTTAGATTTTTTGGTTTCTTTTTAAAAAAATTAAATGTGAAAAAATATTAAAAAAAATTAATTACAGTGAAATGCCAAACAATGCCAATCAAGTGAGTTTTTTAAGAGATTTTTAAATAAAATACCTTTAAAAAAATAAGCCAAACAGAGAATAAGTTTTGTGGGGGATAAAAAACAATGTAATTCACTTTTTAGTCTATATTCATATGAGTTGTAAGCCAATAACATTTGGTGTGTACCTCAGAATTCACATGAGTAGATAGAAAAAAACTAAAGTAAAAAATAAAATGTTTCTAGTTTTATTGACTAATTAAACGATTGATATTGGCATGTAGGAACGGAAAAAAAAAAGTAGGGTAAAAGATATTGAAATCTCTTGAAATTCGTAATTAATAGACATTCTTGTAGTTTAAAAAATTATAATTCTCTTTTTGAAGTGGTAAACAATTTTATGCGTAAATTCATGTGCATTAAAAAATTTATATGAAATTTCAAGTGCTAAACAATTTTATGCGTAAATCTTACGACTGCTTGAGAGCATTTTTAGAAAAAAAAGAAAAAAAAATATCCGGCCGTAACTGTAGATTACCCAGTAAGCAGCGGTGAAACCGGCGATTCCCGACGATAGGTGGATGACATAGCCGCCGGAGTAGTCGATGACGCCCCAGTGGAAAAGAAACCCACCGCCCCAGAGGCTGAACGCGCCGACGGTGTAAGAGAAAACGAGCCAGAGCGGCACAAAAGCCATCCACGCCCGTATGTTCATGCGACCAAGCACAGACCCGGCGAGCAAAATCATGGTAATAGCGGCGAAAGTGAACTGGAAGTAGACCAGCGACGCCATGGGATAGAACGGCTCGTTCATCGGGGTCTCGACAGCGGTTCCGTCGCCGTAAAAGTGGGTGCTTTCCGGGACGGCGGCGCGGGCGATGAGGAAGTTTTGGCCCAAAGACGGGGCACCTTTGCCCCAGAAAGGGAGTAGTTTGTCGCCGAATGCCATGCGGTAGCAAAGGAGGACCCAGCAGATGAGGACGGCGGCGAAGGCGTAGAGAGCCATGAAAGCGGAGTTGACGGCCCATTTCTTCTTGACGATGCTGGCGTAGAGAATGACGAGGCCCGGCATGCTTTGGAGGCCGACGAGCGTGGAGGCCGTCATTTGCCAGGCGTTGTCGCCCTTGTTTAGCCACGAGGGGACGGCCGGGAGGTGCTCTTGGTATGCCAGCGGTGTCGCCATGGCTTTGGGGTCTCAGATGGATGTTTTCGGTGGTGAGATTTGGCCTTTTTCTTCCCTTTTTTATGGGTATCTCATCGTTCCATAAGTGAAGCCATATGGGGTTTTTTCATGTTCAGTGATGATGTCATTTATAAATTCATAATTTATTTGTGATATTAAAACATGACTATCATGGAAGGTTTGTACTATTAATTTTTAATTTTTTATTATTAATTTTAATAATAAATCATATAAATATTTATATTTTCTACAATAAATTTTAATTATTTTTTATTTTAATTATAAATTATAATTTTTATTAAATATTTATAATTTTTATTATAAATTATAATTTCTAAACTAATATCCTTCGGACACGCCAATATAGTACCATAGTACTGACTTTTTTGTAATATATAATTGGAAGGTGCCGTGCGTGTGGAAAAAGGTCAAAAAGAATGAGGAGTCGTCGGTCGCGGCGGGCTCGTACCTTGGCGCGGACTTTGGCGCGGAATTGTTGAATGTTTAAAGTCGTGAGTTTTGGGATTGGTTTAAAGTCATGGATCATGGATGGAAAAGGGAAAATTCCTGTTGAATGATAGGTTTTTTGTTTGGGACCGGATAGGTCATGTAGTTAATAGAAGTGGGGAGGTAATATTAGGCTAATTTTAAACTTAGGCCTTGATTGGCTCTTTAGGTTTTTTGATTTTCTTTTTTTTTTGTTGACTAAAAACATAAATAAGTTAATATGATTTGTTTGGTAGAAAAATAAAAAATTAAAAATAAAAAATTAAAAAGTCAAATCAAAATATTATTCGTAGAATATTTTATTTAAATTTTTACCATATTTAAAATACGATAACATATCTAATTCATAACTTATTTACTTTCACTACCAATGAGATATAATTGTTAATTTCAATTAGTTGTTTTATAAATTAGCTTTTTAAGTTAATTTTTTTAAAGTAATTATTTCGATAAAAAATTAATTTTTTTATTTAATTTAAACAGTTTTGCTCTCCTATTTTTAAAAAGAAGAGCAAAATAATTAAAAAGTCCTATTGATTATCACATTCCATAATTATGAAATTATTTATATTTTTAAAAAAAATAATAAATTACAAAATGATACAGTAAATTACATTTACCTCATTGAGATATTTGATAAATATAAGAATCTCCTTTAAGGTATCTAAAATGATACTGTCATCTTCTATTAATTTTTTTAAATATACGCCGTTAACAGAGTTGGTCTCGGGACAAAGCCCACGAGACAATGGTTTTAGCCCTCCAAATTTGTGCAAAAATTAGAGACTCTCAATTTTTTTAAAAAATTAATATTCAAACACTATTTTTTCCCTCATACACAACGGCGCAAGTGAAAAAATCAAAAAAACCTAAATCGAAGATTCGAAGTCTGAAATCGCTGTGTGCGTCGCCGTGACAGTCGTGTGCAGTGTGCGTCGCCGTTTGTCTCACGGTCTCAGCATCGACGCCGACTCGCCATGCGTCACCGTCTGTTGCTATGCATGTGTGTCTGAGCATCTATCTCTCTGCTGCTGAGTGTTGTGCCGTGTGCATCTCTCTCTTTCTCTCTGCTGTGCCGTGTGTGTCTCCGCCTCTCTAGTTTCTCCCTGACTCTCTGCTGTGCGTATTATTTTTTATGTTTGTTATTTTTAATACATGTTTATTATATAATATATGTTAATATATGTTGTGCACTTAATTAAATATTTTTTTGTTTGTTATTTTTTAATTTTTTAATTATTTTCTATTTGTTATTTTTTTAATTTGCAGAATTTTATAATCATACCTCCTAGAAAATATATGTCTGGATTGGAAAAAAAAAAACAAAAATAAAAAGTAAAAAAATTAATTCAATCTCAAGTGAGATCTCTTGATAAGTTTTTTAGTAGTAAAAAACTAACAGAAAATTCTAATTTGGTTGAAGATTCAGTGAAAGAAAAAGAATTTGAACATTTGGAAAATGAAAAAAATAATGATTTAGTGAATGAAATCTTAGATGATAACCAGTGTACGGATGAAAGTGATAATGATGATCAGTGTGCGAATGAGAGTCAAAATATTGATGATCCAGGTAATTGGGACCATATTGATCAGAATTTAAGAGATTTGTTAGTAGAAAAATGTCATAGAGTCATAAGAACAAATGATGATGACAATTTTTTAAAGATGCTTCTGGTAGAAATTTTTTTTTATACATTATATTCGGTATATATCAAATGAAAAAAATATGATAGGAAATGGCTAGCCGATTCAGATGCTTTGGACAGAATTTTTTGCTTTTATTGTAAATTGTTTAAACAATATGGAAATAGAACTCAATTGGCTTGAAAAGGATTTAAAGATTGGAAGAATATTGGTCAGAGACTTAAAGGTCGTGAAAGTAGTGATGAGCACATTATATGCATTAGCAAATGGATTGAGTTGGAGATGAGATTGCAAAAGACTGAAACAATTGACAAAAATGTGCAAGAACAAATCAACAAAGAGAGAGAGCACTGAAAAAGAGTATTATTGAGGATACTAGCTGTTGTTAAAATACTTGCGAAAAATAATTTAGCATTTTGTGAAGACAATGAGAAGATTTATCAAGAGAGAAATAAAATTTTTTTAAGCATAATTGAGATGATTGTCGAATTTGCTCTAATAATGCAAGAACATCTTCGAAGAATTTGTAGGAATAAGGTTCATTATCATTATCTTGGTCACAAATTTTAAAATGAACTAATTCAGATGTTAGTAGGTGAAATCAAAAGTACAATTGTTTCAAGAATCAAAGGAGTGAAATACTTTTCAGTTATCCTTGATTATACTCTGGATATAAGTCACGAAGAACAAATGTCACTTGTAATACGATGCGTGGATGTTACAACAAGTATAGTAAAGGTCCAAGAATTCTTTATAGAATTTTTGAAGGTGGAAGATACCTCAGGATTGGAACTTTTCATTGAACTTAAACAGGTATTGAGTACTCTTCGACTTTGTATTGATGATATAAGAGGACAAGGGTATGACAATGACTCCAATATAAAAGGAAAACACAAAGGTGTATAGAAAAGATTACTTGAAGTAAATCCTAGAGTATTTTACACGCCATGTGGTTGTCATAGTCTTAACCTTATTCTTTGTGATATGGCTAACTCTTGTTCTAAAGCTATATCTTTCTTTGGAGTGGTGTAGCGTATATATGTATTGTTTTCATCTTCGACAAAGCGATGAAAATTTTTGGAAGATAACGTGGAAGGTCTCACTCTTAAACCATTGTCACAAACACGTTGAGAAAGTCGCATTAAAAGTGTGAAAGCAATATGATATCAAACTCTACAAATAAGAGATGTTTTACTTGAGTTAGCAAATACTAGTGAAGATCCCAAAACAAATAGTGAAGCCGAGGTTCTAGCAACATATGAAATTGAGAATTATAAGTTTTTGGTTGGCATGATTATTTGACACAATCTGTTGTTTGCTGTTAACTCTGTTAGCAAGATCTTTCAAAGTGAAGACATGGATATAGGTAATGCTATAGATCACTTAAAAGGGCTTATAATCTTCTTTGAAAGGTACAGAAAAATTGGATTTGTAAAGGCTATAATTGAAGCAAAAGAAGTTGCAACAGCAATGAAAATTGAGCCTATTTTTCGTAAATAATGCACCATTCGCAGAAAGAAACATTTTAATGAGAATGTTGACGAAGAAACGACTCAGTCAGTTGAAGAATCTTTTAGAGTCAATTACTTTATATGTATAGTAGATCAAGCTCTTTCTTCACTCAAAAGTAGATTCGATCAATTTCAAATATATGAGGAAACTTTTGGATTTTTGTTTGAATTGAAAAAGTTGAACTCTGTCAACGATGAATGTTTGAAGACCTATTGTGCCAAACTTGAAGATTTTTTAAAACATGATGGGATTTCTGATGCTGATGAGAGAGATTTATTTTCAGAATTGAAAGTCCTGAAAGAAGTTTTACCAAAACAAATAGAAAAACCAATTGAAGTACTGAGTTATTTGAAACTAATGGATTGTTGTTTTTCGAATACATAGATTGCATATCGGATATTGTTAACTATACCTGTTACAGTAGCATCAAGAGAAAGGAGCTTTTCAAAGTTAAAGATAATCAAATCTTATTTTCGGTCAACAATGTCACAAGAAGGGTTGAATGGATTAACGATAATGTCTATTGAAAAAGAGATGCTACATAAGCTTGATTATACAAACTTAATTAGAAGTTTTGCAACAAAAAATGCGCGAAGGGCAGTCTTCAAGTGATATTTTGTTGCTGTTGTTTCAAATTTTTTTTGTTCAGGTATTATTATTTTTGATTCATTTTGTCGTTATTTTGGTTATAAATTGAATATTGTTGAATTGTGAAACAACAAGACAAAAATTTAATTCATTGAAAATTTTGTAATGTTTTTTTCTTAAAATTATTGTGTATAAAAAATTTTAAGGGTCCCATTTAATCCTCCGCTTTGGGTCCCAAATCACTCAGGGCCGGCCCTGGCCGTTAATAGAAGATGCTTTTTTACAATCTTACCCCTCAATTAAATAGTAACTTTGCTACCCAATTTTGTAGTTTTAATTAAAAAATTAAAAAATAGAGAAACTTGAGGATTAGTCCTATTTTTAGACTCCGTAGGAATTTTAGTCATATTATATTTATTTTACTAGTTTTAATCTCATAATAAATCAGGATAGAATTTTATGATTGATTTACCCCTATTTAAAAGATTTAATTTTTTTTTTCTATCATATTTGAAGTATAAAATTGAGAAATTTAAACATTAGCAATTTAAACCCTACCTGTCGCCTATATATTCCTCATTTCTTAACCTAACAGTACTGTCTCTCTCTCTATACAAAGCTGAAGCTCTGCCAGCCCCTTATAGACGTAGTGGCCCTCGTTGTCGCCATCACTGTTGTCGCCGCCGCCCCTCACTGCCAACACAAGCCACCTCCGTTATGGCCAGATCTCGCCGTCGTCACCCCTCGCTACCACCTCCAACCAAACTTCTGCTGCCTTCATGTTCATCATCCTCCATCTTCATCGCCTATCCCTTCGCCGCCACCTAAACATTCACCAGCTTCATCACTGTCCTCTTCGCGTGCGAATAGATTACGAAAATAGTAAGACATTGTCCTTCCTCCTCGTCGTCCTCTATCGTAGACTTTTAACTAATACATGTATCAATTGTATTTGCGATGCAAGATTAAGAGAAATTATAAGACAAACTATCAACTGATATATCTATCAATTGTATTTATGCTATAGTGATTAGAAAAAATTACAATCCAGAGTGCCAAGTGAAATATATCAGTTATATCTATATGCTGTAACAACAAAAAATAGATAGTAGAGTGCTAACTGATATATGTATCAGTTATGTTTGTGTTGCATTAGCACTGAAAATGATACATGTATCAGTTATTTTAACTGATACTCTGTAACGATGGCGACTGAAGATGAAGTTAACAGCCGAGTTAGGGTTGTTGTGATTGTGGTACGAGATTTTGAAATAAATTTAGGAACATATTTTTAGGATAAGATTTTTTATTCAAAGAAATTTAATTAATATAATCTTCTAAAAATGTAGTTTAATGGCATTTTAGGTAAATATTAATATTGTGAGACTAATTTATTAAAAAAAAGTTAAATAAGATCAATCATTATATATCAACTAATATTTAAACATTTGTCGAAATTTATTTAAAAAATATTCTTCAGTTCAATTTTCCCATATCCTCAGCCCCAATCTCCTCAGCCCTCCGTAGCAAATCCACCACAACCAAATCGCAAATCCACTACAACCAAATCACAGCAAATCAGCCACAACCTTTTCGTAGACAAATCGAATTTAGAATGGTTTTTCATTTCACATAAACCGTATTCATGCGGTTCATATTTTTTCGGAGTTTGCTCCCAAATCTCAAAAATCACGTAAAATAATTAGGGAGCAGCGCCGATTGAGGTGGACACTTCAATTGAATACGTGGTTATAGAAAGAGAAAGTGTAGAGAGATGTTGTTGAAGGTTCCATCGTCTTCCTCGTGCAATGCTGCAACTTCAGACCACATTCAAAACCTAAACCAACAGCGCCGATTGATCGGCGCTTCTTCAAGGCTGCTCTCAATTCGTCGACGAATCGCCGCCGTGTGCACGTCTTCTTCTTCTTCTTCTTCTTCTTCTTCGTTGGCGTCGTGTGAGAGAGCTCTAATTCCCGCCAGTGAGCTGATTTCAAACCAGATTCAAGCCTTAAACAAGCAGCGCCAATTGGTCGGTGCTTCGTTAAGGTCGCACTCAATTCGCCGATGAACCGCTGTCGTGTGCACGTCGTCTTCTTCTTCATTGTCGTCGTCTGAGAGAGCTCCAATTCTCTCCGACGAGTGGGACCACGACTTCGAGAGGAGCTTGGTAGACTGGCTGAGTGGCTTCGGGGTGTGTGTGTGTGTGTGTGTGTGTGTAACACAAATGTACAGTTATTTGTAATTTCATATATGCCATAATTGGCTTTGGGGTTTATGGGGAGGTGGTGGTGGTGGTTAAGGGTGGAGGAGAGAGGGTGGGTGGTGAGAAAAATGGTGGAGGAAAGGAAGGGATTGGAGAGATTAGAGGGATTGGCGAAGAAAAGAGAGGTTTGGGAGAGTTTACAGTTATGGAGAACTGTAGAAGAGAGAGGGAGAGAGACAGAGAGACGCGGGTAAGATAAAAACATTAATAATATAAATAAGCGTAAATTTAGAAATAACGTAAAATAATTATTGATATTAGTATGTTTTGTCAAAATTTTTAACATTTATTTAACAGAATAAGGTACATAAAATATAAAAACAAAATAAAATAGAGAATAATATCATTTTAGAGATCTCAATAGAGATATTTATATTTTTTACTAATCTCAGACGAGCTAAATGTAATTTACCTAAAATAATATTGCTTTTATGTGTTAATAAATATTTTTTTTGTGATTAATACATAATTAAAGATAATTTAGTTGATATCTTGATGTTAACTATTGTATGAGTATGCATAGAAATAGAAATTGAAAAAAAGATAATTTGAGTATTTGAATTTTTTATTTTTTTATTAGAATAATTGTTTGGTACTTATTCTCTAAGTGAATCTTCAAACAAATTTAATTGTGAGAATTTTAAAATTAAAAATATTCTAAAATTATGTTATAATAGTTTTTTCTTGTCACATTCATTTTTAAAAATACAAAATCGATAAAGAATATTATCACATCTTGAGATTGCACAATTTTTCCTTCGCGTTACAGCGAAGATAGTGACTAAGAGTATTTAAGTGAGATATGAATTCTATTAACTCTTTTTTATTTTTTTGACTTTGAAAAAATCGATATAATCTCAAATCATCATACGAGTAGTATTTGTACATGATATTATTTTTTTCAGTATACCCAAACCGGCATATACCAAAAAAATTATCAAACTGAAATTATTTATTTATAGGAAACAAACAACTATACATGCTTCGGATACGCTATCATGTATTCCCAAACCAGCGTATATTTAAAAAAAACATTAACTACGAGTCTGTGATTATAAACTTGACGACTGTGGTAGACCAACTACAGCGATCCCTGCTATCTGCAACCACAAAGATTAGAGAACAGTGCATTTAGTATTATAATGAACAAGATAAAAAAACTGTCCTTCTATTAAAATATCATGCTTTTCATAAGAAAAGTAAGATATTGCATCCATTTGTTACAAAATTTCATAAATAACCTTATCAGTTTTTAAGATCTCACAAGTTATAACAAATTTTTCTCAATCTTTATAAAAGTAGCACTTTATGCTCAACAATCATAAATTATGGAATTCACAGTTTCAAAATAAAGTTTCTGACATAACCGTCACAATGCAAAATAATCATGTCTCATGCACCACTCATACCCAACAGCGACCAAGTAGTCGTCAACCTTATGATCGGGAGTTCTGACGGTACCGTAATTTCAATTCTCAATGCACGAATTAGCAACGTAATGGAATGATGGCCATTCTCCACCAAACACGAGTGGTATGTGCTGTCCGGGACTTATAACTCGCAAAATCTTTAAGGCAAAAACCTTCGCTTAACAGGCAACCTCCCCCATAGGGAGTAACAACACCCATAATTAGGCAACCTCCCCTAACGGGATATAAAGGGCTGAAAATTCTTGTAACTTGGCACTTTGAAACAGTAGCACATTATCAAAAATTTTTCTTTCACATACTCATACTTTGTAAAAAGTGCAGATAGCATATTTAGAAATATCATGGTATTTGAAGAAAAGATCATGCTATTACAATTTTTTATACTTAAAAAACATGGATATAAAATAAGTTCAAAGTAAAGTTCATGCATTTTTGTTCAAAATAATACTTAAGCACTTTCACGTGCATTTATATTCAAAATAATACTACATTTATGTTCAAAATTATACTTAAGTATCTCACATGCATTTATATTCAAAATAATATTTATATTCAAAATAATATTACATTTATGTTCAAGATAATACTTAAGTATCTCACCTCGACTTAGGCATGATAAAACTCTCTCCTTGATCTTGATCCCAAAATTTCTAAACCTCCGGTGATAAAATTTCAATGCATAATGGAGAGAGCGAGAGATTCCATAACAGAGAGAGAAATGGTGGCCGATGATGGTGGTGGAAGCTGACGGCGGCGTGGGTGGTGTCGGCGGCGTCCGGCGACGGCTGTGGCTGTGCGGCGTCGGGCTCACGGTGGTGGTGGCATTGAGTGTTTGGCTTAAAAGCTCATTGTGTGTGAGAGATGATATATAATGAATGTTGCCACCAAGCCTTTTATAGGCTGACCCAAATTTTTTTCAATCATTACTTTTGATTTGATCTTATTCAGAATCTTATTCAAATCTTCTTCAATTATTACATTTGATTTGATCTTATCCAAATTTTATCCAAATCCTCTTCAATTATTAACTTTGATTTGATCTTATCCAAATCTTTTTATAATCTTATCAAAATATATATGCAACGAAATATAAAAATATTTAAAATTTTTATCGCTATATTATTATTTGTCAGAAATTTTATTTTTACAAATTTTCTACGAACTATCAAATAATATATTATTCTAAAGAGTGACACGTGCCTTATTTTTATTAATTGTCTTAGGACGGGTTATTACATTTCTAATTAAGATCCCGTATATAGCACGATTTTATGGTATTACTCCATATTATACTTTGTGTTTTATTTCATATAGACAAAATTGGTTTCCTCATCACCTAAGTGTTAATATGGAATCCACTAAGCTTGTATTTATAGAATAAAATATAAGGTGTAGTATGAAATGAAAGAACATAATATGTAATAGTTCTTTAATTAATGATTAAGAACAAGAACTTGACGAGATTTAGGACGACCGAGCTCCCGAGTGCCCCCGTACCGGCGTACCTGCAAAACAAGCCTCCCAATCGGTGATTGGCGAGAGGCCATCCGATGCCCAAGTCAGTGGGGCTTTGAGAGAGAAATATTGTTAGAGAGATAAAGTTATATTCTCATACATTTGCTGTATGTGGAAGGCTAATATATATAGAGAGAATGAGGGTTTGCCACCCCTAACTATGGTTATTTATAACATTGCTTCAAAAATAATGATCAAATTAATTAAAGGCAAATTTTGGGTAAGGTCTCATTTTGACTATTTATACTAATTTTAGTCTTTTTTAAAATGTTTTAATAGATTTAGTTCTAACATTTTAAGTTTTTCCAATTTTACTTTTTTTTATTGTCGCTATGTAATAAACCAAAAATGGTATCTCCTATGACAACGAAATTGTTGATTTCAGATTATTCACGCACCATCTCCAAAAATTCTGTTATACTATACAAAATTTCAACGCTCAGCTCCTACCCATTCGGAGGAGACGAAACGACAGAAATCATAGTTCGAATCAAGTCGTTGGTTCGAATGAAGAGTATATCTTGAAAGAAAACATAGCGACCGACGATAGTAGATGGGTTAACATTTTGAATCTCCATTGGGTTATGACCGATTGCGTAAAAGATCAAAAGGTACTCTATAACACAATTATTAAGAGACCAGAGCACATACACAACTAATAAATGCATCAGTAGTTATTCTGCAACACAATTGTTAAGATACTAGAGCACAAGCACAACTGAAAAATATATCGGTAGTTTTTTGACAACACAACTATTAACATTTCGCAGCACAAACGTAATTGATAAAAATGTATTAGTTAGGTACTCTGCAACACACTTGTTAAGATATCGCAATATATACGTAACTGAAAAATGTATCATTATCAGTCAACTGTTTAATGATGATTATTTATGATTAATAATTATTTATGATTAACCCCAAAATAAAAGAAAATATCTCCAAATTTGAATAAATCTATTTTTTGAATTAATTTTCTACGATTTCAGAATAAAGAACTCAGAAATGATTGCTGAAATTCAATTTTTAAAAGATGGCATTTTCATTCCAATTTTATTGTTTTGGGATATTAATCAAACAAATAGATGCTGAAATCATGGCCTAGTGAAAAACAAAGTTCATGATATTCAAATATTTTAACCGCTAAATAGGTTGGCATATTTAATTGGACCGTAAATGGATGGTATTTTAAACTAAAATTTGATTATATTTATATAAAAAAAAATTAAACATAATAAAAAATTTAATAAAATTAAAATTTTTATCATCTCCTAAAAAAAAAACTAATACTTAATTAACTATTAATTAAAAAAGTCCGTCTTAATTTTAAATTCATTCCCAATGTAAGAAGGTGTGATGTATGATTTGCATTGTCAAATTTATTGAAAAATGGACTTGGTTTCAGAAATCTGTCAACTACTTTGATTTTTTTTTAAAAAAAAAATTATTATTTGGTACGAAATTTCAAAGGAAAAAATTGTGCAAAAGAAAAAAATTGTTAAATCTAATTGTGAAAGTCCACGTCAACAAAAATGAGGTTACCCTAACTCATTTTTGCTGACATGGCAAGATTTTATTTGATCTCAAATGAATTAAGCGTCATTGAGTTATATAATGTATGATGTTATCTAAATTGATTTTTAGTCAAATCAACGTCTTCTTGGATAAATGTTCTAGAAACTTCCAAGAAAGCTCTCGTCTACGCCCAAATTGGTAACCCATGTTTATATATATATATATATATATATATATATATATATTTGGAATAAAAAATAAAAATGGGTGATGCTTCTCTCCGGTTCTAAATTGGAGAAGTTCAGTTGGATTTTTTTAGCTTTAAAATAAATTTATTTTGATTATTTGAATCGTTTATTTTATTATATTTAATTTATATATTATTATTATAAAAAATTAAATTGATCGAATATCGTTAATAGTCTTAATAAATTACATTTGTATTAATAAAATAAGTTATAATATTTATTTTATTAATGCAAATGTGATTTATTTTAACAGTTAACGATATATGATTAATTTAATTTTTTCTACAATAATAATATATAAATTAAAAATAATAAAAAATAATTTAAATCATCAAAATATATTTATTTTACACGCAAAAAAAAATCTAATTGAATCTCTCAAATCCATAACAGGACTATAGAGAGAACCTTAACTCAAATAAAATCTAATATGCCATTTTTTTCTTGCTGGTCAAGCATTTCTTTGGCATTGTTTGGCTCCTGTAGAAAGTTAATAGTTTCTTTTCTTTTTTTATTTATTAAAAGTTGGTTTATAAGTGATAATATTTGAGATTTCAAAAAAAAAAAAAGAAGTAATATTTGATATTTTAAAAGTTCACTAATTTTTTTGTTTCTAAAGAATGCTTATTTACAACTCAAACAATTAATCTTTTTTTTATAAATAAAATAACTATAAAATCCTTCCTAACAAAATAACTCTATTATACAAAAGTAAAAAAAAAATTACAAAGTTATTCTAAACACTACATCTTAAAATCCAAAAAACAAAAAAAAATCATATTAAATATTTCAATAAAAAACAAATAAATATACCAAACAATTCATCTTAAATAATATATTTTTTTTTCTTTCTTTTTTTTTTTATAAATATTTAACCTTTAAAAATTAAAATTTGTAGACAAGTCAAACAAACTCTTTTATCTCCAATCTCTATGATATTGTAATCAAATGAACGTACATTTGCTTTTTTAACTCCTAATCAAGGTACACTACGGACATATTTAGATGGAGGAACTGCTAGGGATTGAATTTGTGGATATATTTAGATTTATAAATTGTTTTGGATTAAATTAAATTAAAAAATATGTAAATTCCACATCTTAAATTTTATTTTATGGAATAACTAATTCTGCATTTGTATGACATGATTAGAACTAATAATTTGATAAATATTATATTAGTAATACCTCGTTTATGTTATTAATAATACTAAACTCCACTTAGTATTATTAATATCGGACTCCAAATTATTATTTTTCCTCATTTAACGATTAAAAATAATTTTACAACTCTTATTCTATTTTTTATTTTATTCTAATCAAAATAAATTAAATGTTCTCACTATACATATAATTTATTTTATAATTTTTTGATATTTAAAAAAATATATAAAATAATATTATTTAGCCATCATATCTGATCCAAGTCCACCCAAAATACTAGTAATATCCCTAGTAACCAATCCAATTTCACCCTAAATATTAAATGAGCCCTATATATAGAATGGTCCAACTGGAATAACAAGTTTTATGGAACATTGTTATTGAATAGTAAGGAAGTATTATAAATAATTATTTATTTGGTATATTTATTTAATAACTTAATAAAAAAATTTAAATGATACTTTTATTAGTTAAATATAAGATAAAAATAATTTATTTAATGTGTATTGTGTTTTTTTATTTAGCATGAACACCACAAAAACAATTTCATATATGATATTATAAAAGTAAAAGTACGTACCATTTAATTTTCCTTCTAGATGTCTTCTAGGTGGTCTTCTTAAATTGATGAAAGTTCTTTTTAAGGCTCACTATTATAAAATTAGTAAGACTATAAATTTAGAAATAAAATTTATAAAAATATTTAAAAAATAATATAAATAATTAAAATTTATTAAAGTGTGTTCCATATCTTATTAAATATAAATTTAACTATACAAATCATTTTTTGAGTATTTTTTTAAATTTTATTTTTAAATTCAAAGTATTACTCTTATAGAATTAATGACACTAAAAAGAATTTTCATCAATTTAAGAACTTTAAAAAAAAAATCTTTATAGAACTAAATGCAGGATTAAATACAAATTTTTTTTTTTAAAGCATCTAAAATGACACTATCTCTTTTTCTTAGACTTGTTGATAAACCACATTAATCAAAAATAACATTTTGCTATTTTTTCTTAGACTTGTTCTTCCATCCTTGAAGGTTCAGTCAAAATCCCCACTTCTTCTTGTCATTCGGGAGTTCGATCGATCAAAACCTACCTTCAATCCCACAAGAGAAAAAATATAGAGAGAGAAAATATAAAGAAAGAAAAAAATTGATAATATGAGAATAAAATATAAAATATTGGCTGACATTAGTAAAAACAGTTTTTCTCTTTAACAATCAACTAACTAAGGACAACTAACAAAAAGAGTTATTTGCAATACAAAAGTGAAGTAGAAGATATACCAGTGTCATTTCATATGTTTCAGAAGTGGTTCTTATATTTCTCAGATACCTCAAAAGAGATTAATGTAATTTTACTCTCTTTTTTATTTACAAATGAGATTATCCCACTTTGAGAAAAAGATTATATCATGTTAAGTTATGTAGAATTTGATAAGTATTGTAGACCAAGTCATACAGCACGGATACATTATTTTTAGAGTTTGATAAGTATTTTTGGTATTTTTCCACACACTTATAATTCTAATTATATATATATATACTAATTTAGGGCAACTTTGTTTAGATTAGGCAATATTATTCTCTTTTATAATTAATTACAATGATTATATATACTTGATATTTATATAAGTAAGTTATTACATAGATATATTATCATCTTGTCAATACAGTTCTTCTACAAACCAAAAATAAGTGATCCAAAAAAATCCAGAATTTAAAATACACAGTTTAAATGCACTTTTAAGTGTGATCCATAAAATAGAAAATTAAATTCTCACCATTCAATTCAAATTCTAGATTTCTTTATGGCACTATTTAATTAGTTTGTAGAGTTTCTGTTTTGAATGAAATTAAAGTTCGAATAAAGTATCTTAGAGATTGGTATTTTTATTTAACTTTTTTATTTGTCAAATATGTAAATTTAATTTTTTTACTTTGTGATTAAAAAGGAAAAAAAAAAAGAAGAAAAAAAGACTTTCTAACAATCATGCCTTCATAATCATAACCATTGGGCTCTTCTTACTAATTAAAAATTCGCATGCCCAATATGGGTCTCCAAAAGGAAAAATTATTTCATGTATCTCGTTGAATTTTTCAAAAATAATTTGGACTACGTATATGCACCAGTCCTACATAAAAAGTAATGTAAGATGAGACTCATACAAATGCTTAACCCAAATTAATGTAAGGCAATTAACCCAAATTAATTTAAGGCAATGTAGGGGTAAGAAAAAATTACTCTTCTAAAGGTTTCTCTTCACGCAACTGCTAAATCAATCATGACGATAGTTATAGTCTGTTTGGGTCGTCATCATTCAATTCAATTGACATAATGTGGGAATGGAAACCCTGCTGCAATAATTTGGGGAATAATTTTATGTTTAGGACAAAACTCGGTGTAACGGAACTCATATTCACCACCTCTATTCGCTTCTAATCATTTTAATATTTTGGTTAAGTTGATTTTCAACTTAAATTTTCTAAATTTTGAACATTTCTAAAGTTTCATGCTTGCTTCTTAGTAAATACACATAACTGTATTTCGTGCAGTTGTCAATAAAAGTAATAAAATACTTTTTTATCGTGTGTTTGAACAAATTTTAAATCATACACATTAGTAAAGATTAAATTAATAGGTTCTGTACTTTTTTTAATTAAATGAAAAGAAATACTTGTTACTTCCACACAAGTTTTACATTTGTAATTTGAATTTATATTAAACTTAGGTAAATAATCTAAGTTAGTTAATTTATGCAAAGGGATAATTATACTTACTTCCATTTAGGTTTAAGCTTATTACATGGACCTCTCATGTGATTTTTGAAATTACATTAATCTCCCATGAGATTTAATTTTTAATATCAATTGTACTAAACTGTTAAAATTTTAGTTGAAATTTAACGAAAATCTCCAATCTCACCCCAAAATCATCATTCCCACTCTAAAACCACCATTCAAATCACATTTTCTCTCCAAAACCACAATTTCCACCCTAAAATCACATTTTTCAAAACCACCATTTCATTGAAATTTAGAGTGGGAATTGTGGTT
>JAOTRH010000002.1:9682278-9693823 GCA_034768845.1 Heliamphora exappendiculata
CCGGCCCCCCAACTTGTTTGTAATAACCATCATAGGCATGTGCTACACAAGTATGCTAATGAGGATGTTTCATTGGGATCTTGGTTTATCGGATTGGATGTCGAGCATATAGATGACCGGAGACTATGCTGTGGGACTCCACCTGGTAATGATATTTGGCTCCCTTTAAAACTACATGAAATATGAACGATAATGGCAATGTCGTGAATGAGACAAAGACTAAACCTTCAAACAATAATTAGACTTTAATCTTGAGATTCCTTTCTTCAATCCTATTATTAAGTTTTTTCACTTGTTAGTTGTTAGCGAATTCTAATCCTTTTTGCTTGATGTCTACATCACTTATCATATGCTTAGGCACTACAGAGGAGGTTGCCTACTTAGATGTACCATTTGAATTGTTCGCATGTACACTGCTTAGATAACAAGAGCTAGTTCCAAGGTCTATTTAATTATCCCCTGATTTATGGCCATGTTAATTCTATAAAATTTAGAACCAGGGAGGAGAAACGAGAAATACTGTGCTGATTTGTAAAAAGTAGAATTTGAAACTAACAGTTTGGTAATATCAATTGTTACCACAGATTGTGAGTGGAAGGCTCAAGCAGGCAACATCTGTGTTGCTTCATTTGATTGGAGCTGCAGTGGGATTTGCAGGTCCGCCGAGAGGATCAAGGAGGTTCACCGCCGGTGTGGGGAAGGCGAGAATGCTTTGTGGGGTGCAGTTTTCTAACCAGCTACTCATTCTTCGAACCTATCAAGGAAACAAGTAGATGCACGATTGTGATTATCGAGAACTGTATGTAACATCAAGCTGTAAAAATAGGTGTGCAATTGCGTGTGCAAGAGAGAGGGGAAGAGAGAGAGAGATTCTTCTCCATTTTAGGTTAGGAGAGGAACCTTGCAGCAACAAAATAGAGCAAGATGACTAAAAGCACCATTCATTAGATTACTGGAAGGCCATATGGCTAGTCGGCAAGGAATCACTTGTTTTGAAAATTATACGTCTCTCTGTCCCAATATATTGAAAGTCGTTCAATGTCTCGAAAGTCTCGTACCTCAAGATTCTCACACAATCCAACGGCGTTCATTGTATTGGGACAAAGGGACATGCAATTTTCGGAAAAGAAAATCTCTGCTCTGGTTAGTCTGCATGGATGCCTATTGCCCAGTCTCATAATAATTGCAGATCCTGCCTTTTGCTTCCTTATGGATTTTTCTTCAAACTTTTATTTGTTTCTCCTTTTCATGATAGCGATTGAGACAGTGATAAAGGGTCCTATCTTTTTATGGTCTCTTTCCTTCATATCAAAGCTACACTGCAAATCTAAAAGCTTGTTTAATGGCTTCTTGGCTCTTCTGATTTGCTAAGACATGAAATGTGACTCAGCACGAGTCAACTCAGTGGTATTAACCATGGCTTCCTTCGTAATATATGTTAAATGTTGTAGGAGAATTTGTACATTTCACAAGTCTGTGTGTTAAGGGTTCAATTCACTCTGGTCCTTGTGAGTAGAGTTGCTGAAGAATGTGAAAATAAGGAGGGGGATTTGGTTTTGAGTTTGAGTTTGATTCACTCAAGCTTATGTGACTCTTGAAGGTTGCTTGAGAATATGATAGTATGTTATTCTGGTAAGGTATGTGGAGAATGGCTGGTGAAAAGCTGAATTCACCTTTAGAGTAATTGATTTCTTACACCATCTACAAATAAATAAATAAAAATTTAAAACAAAAAAAAAAAACAGGAGGAGAAAAAAAAATCAATAAAGTGATTCGAGATGAGAATAAGAATGCCTTATGAGATTTGTTCTTGACTCAGTAATGTTATAACTTAAACAAGTCAAATCGGTAATATTGTAATTCAAATGAGTCAAATTGAGAAATTGTTGATTGTTTTTGAATAAGTTATGTCTCAAAATTTTTGAAAATTGCACAAATATGGTAACTCACTCTTAAAAATAAAGAACTCGTGTGATTGTGTGATTTTTAGAAAATTAGAACAGTAGGTAACTTTTTTCTTGAGCCAATCAATATATATATATATTTCTTGAGCCAATCAATATCTATATATATATATATATATATTCAAGTGGATTGCTTGGAATCTCAATTAGGAATGCTCACAAAAATCATTACTTTGAATTTAGATGCGCAACTTGAAATACGGAGAAGTCAACACAATAGATTAAGTTTTAGCAAATGGATACAAGTGAGAAGCAGTCATGTCACATCTCAAGTGACACATCAGCATGATTTTCTAAAAGCAACTCCACTGTTTCTCACCTTACAATGGGGTGTTTGGGAAACTATTAGTAATGGTTTTTAGTTTATTACTATTAATTTTAATTATAAATTATAATTTTTTTAAATATTTATAATTTTTATTATAATTTATAATTATTTTTTAAATTATAAATTATAATTTTTGTTAAATATTTATAATTTTATTATATATTATAATTTTTAAACTATTAATTTTAGCAACGACGGTCAAATGGCTCCATAATTTTAGGCTCTTATAGCATTCTTTTTCATGTGTTTGGATAACATGAGTATTTGTTGCCAGTGAAACTGATACTACAAATTAATTTTATAAACTAAGGAGTTTCAAATTTTGTTTGTTTAATATTTTAATGTTATTTTTACTCGTGAATGAAAAGTAAATAATTATATTAAATAGGTTGGTACAAATTTTCCAAAAAAGTTAAAAATTTATGTGAAAAGTTTTAGACTCTATTTCAATTTTTTTTAATTTTTAGTTTTTTTTATAATTTTAATCAAAATCTTTTACTATTTAAATTGCACTGGAGAAACCAACAAAGTAAAAAAAAAAAGACTAAAAAGTAAAAATTAATTAAGAACCAAAAGTTACTTTTCAATTAAAATGTGACCTTTTCATATCTAGAGATTTTTCCTCTCAAAGTTTGGTTGAAATTGTTTTATTTTTTAATCTTCTTCGTTACAAAAAAATCAAATAATACATGTTTTTTTTTTTGTCAACGAGCACCTATTAAATACTGAATAATGAGTAAAAAGTATATATATATATATATATATATACACACACACGTACATGCTCGTGCGCGCATGTATATTTTTATAAAATATATTAATATATGTACAAATAATATAAAGTATTTTTAAAATATCACGTAAATAATATTAAAAATATTTGATAAATAAAAATATTTAGTATATATTAAGTGAATTATTCATGTTTTTTATTTACTTAATAAAAATAAATTAATATTAATTTAATTAAAATATTTTATTATGTAATTAAATAAAAATTTCACGTAAATAATATCAAATTTTAAAAATATCAAATAATTAGTCCCGAAATAGAGCCTTATTTCCCTTCGATCTCTCTCTACTCTGCTTCTCGATTTCTGAGTTCCCTCTTGCCTTTCATAGATACTGCCGCCGTCATTAATCGCAGCATCACTCACTCAACGCCATGGCCAAGAGCTCCTTCAAGTTGGAACACCCCCTCGGTCCTCTCTCTCTATCTCTCTCTCCTATCTTTTTTTTATTATTTTTTTTTTATCTATGATCTGATAGTCGTGAACCCTAATCTCGCAATTTGGGGCCGTGGGTTGATTTATTGGATATCTATCACGGTTTCTTGTCTTGCTATATATGCAAATCGGATGAGATTTGTTGTTGAATCTTCACAACTGCTACTGATCTCGATGTCCATTTCGTATGGATTGTGCTTTCAGTTACATAATTTAAGTTGAGTGAATGATTTTGCGATATAGGTGTCTAGTGATTTGTGATGTTTCTAGTGACAAAATGTATGATACCTTTACTGCATCTTTTAGTGGACTTGTATTTGGTGATTGGGCTTTTCTTCAGCTCGTAAGAGTGTGGTGTTCATGGTTAATTTGTTCTGCGTTGTGTCTATACTTGATCCAATTTTTGTTTATCCATCTATGGTTAATTCGGTGATTGGGCTTTCCTTTACTGCATCTTTTAGTGGAAATCATCCACAATTTGTCAAGTATACTTCGTGCCCGCCTTGTCTTTGGATGAACGTTTGCGGTGTTATTGTTGGTGTGCATGGAGTTTCATTTGCTCGAGAACAAGTTTCATAATCTTCTACTTTTATTTGATGTTGTTTTAATGTCATCACATGCTGATTAACAGTCAGTTCTTTAATGTACAAAAAGTTTAGACTAACCTTCCCTGTGCAATGCATATGGGCTTGACAAACAACAGGAACTAATATTTTGAAAAATAGTTGAAATTGGAAATTTTCTTAGGTTAAGGTGAAAGTTGAAATTGTTTGGAAATAGAAAGTTCTTATGAGATTTGATTTGTTTTTAATTTTCATAAACTTCAATGTTGCTAATACCTTTCGTTGTGCTAGTATCCTTTTTACTGCCATGTGTAACAAAATGAGTTGCTTGTTAGAGCGGTGCCACTTAAAAAGAGTTTTTGAGTTCAAGCATGCATGGACTTGCAGGCTTTTGCAGACGTATTTCCTCTGGATTTGTAAAAAAAAATAAATGTGGACTAATTTTGTCGTGCATGTTCAAACCCTTCTTCTTCTTCTTCTTCTTCTTCTTCTTCTTCTTCTTCCTTTGGTAAATGAATAGCATTTGATTCATGTCAAAGTTCGGGCAAAGATTGCTTGCTTAGATTTTTTCTACCTTGTCACGAGACGAAGATTTTGCTTGATATCGATTGTTGATTTGGAAAAGAGATTTAAACTTTTTTGCATTATCCTCCTCTCTCTCATAATGCAATAAAACTGTGTAACTTGCATGACTACTTTTGAACATTTGACAATAAGGATATCACTATGATCAATCATTGTGTTGTAATGTTGGTTGAAAGCTTGAAAAATAATTGAAGCCTTTTGTTTTTGAACTTGCTTGTATTTTTTTCCCTACATTCCAGAAAGGAGGCAAGCAGAAGCCTCTCGTATCAGGGAGAAGTATCCAGATAGAATTCCGGTACGAAAAGATTACTTTCTTCACCTGAAAGATTGTCTTTCTGTAGGATGTTATGCATGAAGAGTCTTTGTTGAATTCTGTTCCTTGTTTTTCTTTACATAGGTTATTGTGGAGAAAGCTGAAAGAAGTGACATCCCTGACATTGACAAGAAGAAGTAAGTATATTACTCCAATAATTTATATGTGTTTACTAAAAGTACTCATTATTCGCTTTACTTTTTTGTGAAGTACTTTCTTCATTCCCAAGTGATTCCCTATTCGAGCATATGCAATCTTGAACTTACAGTTTAACCACAAAATTAGGTTGTGCGTGTTCAATCAGTTTATCATATGCTCATTGCTAACAAAATGATTCTTTTTGTTTTCTTAGGAGGGTTGTTTCTTTTGTGAGGGGACTAATTATCGACAAGTGCGTCCTTTTTAGATCACCGTAACTTGGAAGGTTAATTTGGCCTTATTGGAGCTGCCATACTCCCAAGTTCAATATATGTTTTCAAATACATTTCCCTAATAGTTTATCCCCACTATCTGGCAATCTTTGCTATATGCTCAAGGGGCTTCTGAAGGCCAATTCTAACTGGACTATCACCTCACTTATTGTGTTTTCTATTTTATGTCAAAGCATATTGTTAATAGTTGAGGCAGGCTTGCTTATTCATTATCCTACCGTTCTTGTGCTGTGTGTCCTCCTTTTCTTTGAAATTATTTATGTAGTCAACTGTATTTCAATCATACAAGTTAATGGATCCAAAAGATAAGCTCTATAATTTGTTTTTTCTTTTGTTTCGTACACGGCTTGTTTGCTTGGCTATCAGAGCTATAGGTTGGGATACTATAGGACCACGGGGCCTGGCCATTTCATTGCATATTGGAGTTGGTTTCATGCGGTATGCAATGATGTGTGCGTGAGTTTAGCTCACTATGTGTTGAGATGTTGAACTTGCTCGTCTATTGTGTGGTAACATGCTGTGTTAAACGTTTCGCCCGCATAAAGTGGATGTGAGTTTAGAATTGAATGTTGCTGTGTTTGCACTTGGTTTTGTTTTAGAGCTATGTGATTTCAACATGGTAGATGCCGTGGGTGTTGTGGTGCTCGAGATGGAGCAGCTAAAGCTTTACCAGAAGGACTTGCGGAGGCACAGGAGCTGACCTTAGGGTTTAGTTTTCCCGAGAAATTGCTTAGGCTATCTAGCAGATGGTCAGTGGGACACAGGAGGCTCAGTCTCGCTCCAGAGACCTGGGCACTCGCGTCATGGCTTCCATGCATGAGTTTTTCCAGGTTATGCCATTGGAGTTTAAAGGTGACCCGGATCCTTTGACTGCCAATGGTTGGTTGACCTGGATCACTAAGATTCTTGTGGCCTTAGGGCTTAGGCATTATGGAGGATGACATCTGCATCCACCTCGCCACTTTTCAGTTCTCTGGGGAGGTTGACCTTTGGTGGAAGTCTGTGGAGAACACAGTGGAGGTCGGCCGCATGAAATGGGATACCTTCTTCGAGATCTTTATGGAGAAGTGCATCCCTGAGGCATTGCGGTATGCCAGGTGAGAAGAGTTCTTGGCGCTGATTTGAGTAAGTCGAGGCGCAGTTTGCAGTGTTTCCTCAGTGCTCCTGAGTTAGTTTCCATTGAAGCGTTGAAGAAAAAAGGATTCGGTTTTGATTGATTCGCCCAAGAGATGCGAGAGTTAAGGAAATGATTATCATTTTGTACCGGGTGTGAGTTTGATGTGCATGTGCAAGCATTAAATGCTCTCTGTGAAGAGCATTGAATACTCGCTGTGAAGAAGCTTGTTGTTTCTGGGGAGAGTTTGACTTGTCTTTCCATACTCTATTTATTGAATGATGGATGGAACGGCGATGACGCCTTGTCTCCCTGTTGCAGGCTATGATATCTCCCATGCATTTGGGTGTAAGAGGAGAAATATAAACTCGTGTTTGTTCTTCCCTCCCAAAAGCATTAATGACTCTTGTAACAGCACACATTTTACAAGTATAAATGAAAAGTTGCATTGCACAAAAGCATTTTTCTTATGATTTTGCAAAACTCTGTTTCATAAGGAATTTATGTGCTATCAAGTAAGGTACAATCCGGGCTTCCTCCCCACAAAATGAAAGAGAAATTTTTTAGCTTAGTTCTCTGTATTTTCTTTTTAGATTGTAGATAATTTTCCCAAAGACTACTGCAAATTAGTGCATTAGAAGTTAAATCCCAAACACTGCCGTATAGCTTCCTACCTCTCCCAACATTTTCCCTCTGTATCAGGCAGCTGTAATTTTAAAGAGATCACACTATTTACAGTTATATTTAGATGTGTGCTAAGTGACAATCATAAGAATGTTCAAGACGGGAATTTTTACAATGCCTATGCTAATATATTACTTGAACCACATAATCACGTAACACAATCCTTACAAGTGGGTTATACCTTCTCTCTTTTACAATACGTTCACTTAAAATTCCCATCTCTCACACTAAATAAAGCCGAAGGGACCACAAAATTAGGAACAAAAGGAGAGAGAGCAAACAATCTGGGATCAAAACTTCATCAGAAAAACAAGATGCAAAGTAGCACACAAGAATCAAATAAAAGTTAAAACCAAATACAGGCAAAAAACTATTGTTGGGAAAACTATTCTGATGACTGCAAGCGTTAAATCGTGTGGGCTTCACACTGATTACAAACAATAAACTTGTGTTAAATAAATTGGCCGAACCAAAATACACCCTAGGCTGAAAAAACAAACAATAAATCCATCAGTTTTACCTTTGAAGATGATTGTAAGAAGTGCAAAACTTACCATTCTTACATGTGAAGAACCTGGAAACTAAAGTGCGTCGACCCTAGGAACCAAACCCAAGGGCCACATACGCCAACAGAACCGATGATGTAAAGGAAGCATCAACAGTAAAGAGAGGTCGATTAAATGGAAGGAGCCAGGAAAAGAAAAGCACCACCATCTGGAAGCAATGAGTCGAGCAAAGGAGGTCAAATGGCAAAAATGGTGACGGCTTGCTAGCAATATGAAGAGAAGAAGAAAAAATCCCTAAAACCCTGAAGAAACAAAAGAACCAGAAGGATGATATCTTCAAACAATAAACCAGGCCAAAGAAGCATCAACACGGAAGATAGAAAGGATCTGTGAAACACAAAAAGACAGAAGTGCCCCAAACAAAGCCCGAAAGAACGGCCAAAAATATAGGGCATGGTGGTACTTTCACCCAAGACGAAAGTACTGTAGTTATTCGATGCACTTTTAGGTATATTGAGTAGAAATATTAGATATTTCTAAAACCATAGTAACATGCAGGTATCTGGTTCCTGCTGATCTGACTGTTGGGCAGTTTGTTTATGTTGTCCGCAAGAGGATAAAGCTTAGCGCCGAGAAGGCCATTTTCATTTTTGTGAAGAATGTTTTGCCACCCACTGGTGAGAGTTTTTTATGGTTAAATTTTCTTCATTGTCAGAGGCTTTTTGAATTTAGTTGTTGCATTCTAAAATTCATTTACTATTGTGTTCATTTTTTGTGTATTCGACTCGCCACAGCTGCCATGATGTCTGCGATTTATGAGGAAAACAAAGACGAGGATGGCTTCCTTTACATGACTTACAGTGGGGAGAACACATTTGGATCACTCTGCTGACTGCTGTCAAGGGATAATTGTGTAATTAAGACTTCACGTAAACATGCTGAAATATGTAAATTCTCAAGTCATATGCATCTGATGCTATCGTTTCTTTTTTTACTTTTACTCCTTTGAAAAAGTAATCCCTTTTTTCTAATTTGGATCTTTAGCACTCATTGTTTGAAGTAGCAACTAGTTATGTTTGTTTGCTTTAAATGTGCTTGGATGAAATGGAACACTGGTTAAATTTGTCCTAGCACCATTTTGGTTTTCATCCCCATATTTGGTTCTCTCTCTCTCTCTCTCTCTCTCTCTCTCTCTCTCTCTCTCTCTCTCTCTCTCTCTCATTTATTCTCACTCCGGCATAGATTTGAGCTTACATTAACCATTAAGTGTATTTAACTGTTTGTGATGTTGGTAGTACCTCAAGTGAATCTGGACGATTTAGTTTGAATTGTAGGTAATTTCATGAGTAATTTTTATGAATATGTAGTATTATTGGAAGATCGATTTTATGTGGCTATGTTCAGTTGTTTACAGCATGTTTAGGCTGTCAACAGTAATTCCAAAGATCAAGCTGAGCTTCTTGTTTGTTTAGGCTGGGAAAACTTTCAAGTTTGCCTGCTCTCAATTCTAGGCTGAGCTTGAATTACCCCTAGCTCAACCCAAGCCAAGCCAAGAAGTCTAGGGATGGGAAATAAACCCGCCCGTCCTGTTAGGGGCGGGACCCAGTTCAGATTTGGGTTTTAAAAAGGTAAAATTGAATGGCGAGGGGAGGGTTTGGTTTTTATTGTCTCCGCCTCAATTCCCATTGTTTACACAGCCATGCTTGTTTTACGGGATTCAAGGTTAGATTGAATTGTGAATCTCAAATAGCTTTTTTTATCCCCTGTTTGGATACCATATAAACCTCCTGACAAACAATCTGAAATGGACATTGTATCTCATAAATGAAGGATAACTCGGTAAGGGTGGGGGGTCGGGGGTGATTGCCGGCGGAGACCATCATTCTTGGCACTAGTGATTGCCGACTGACTGTCAAGGAATTCCTCTCCCACTTCCTCGTCTTCTTTTCAACCAAGGCCTTCCTCTCCCACTGTGTTAGGTCTAGGTTAGATCTTTTTTTTTTTTTTTGGCGGGGGGTGGGGGGTTTTCTTCTTTGAATCCCAATTTGTTTTTGTTTGATCTTGATATTTTTGTCTTTATGTTTTTATTTCTTCAGAACTTGTTTTTGAAAACACATTTTCGAAGCTAGCTTAGCGGGTAGTCAGGGCCTACCTGCCAAGCGCCCTACTCATTCTCGAAGCTAAATGGATGAAAACCATTTGCTGAGAAAAATCATTTTTGAAGCTAGCTTTTGGTCTTTATAGTATGAGAATCATTTATTGAGAAAAACAACGAAAGTTTGCTACTTGGCTGTTGTAGTACTGTGGATGGTTGTAAAGCATGTTTTATTTGCTGATGTGAGAAAATCTGTTTGTTTTGTTGGTTTAATTTGAAGTGTTTTGGCGAAGGCTTTCCAGTAGCAGGTTTTTTGTGGATGAAGGGCAGTTTGATCATTTAGGCACTTGTCCTTGTTTAAAGTCTTACACACACACACACAAGGATTAACATGATCTGAATCTTGTAAAGAAAGCAAACAAGGGTAAAGATAAAAATTAGGATTATTTCTTTCTTCACATTGGGCTTGTATCTTGTTAGAATATTAGATTGATTAAATTGATTTTATTCTGAATTGACTTTCTTTATTGTTTATCTCTATCCGCCTATAAATAGGCCATATATTGTACAGTTTCAATAGACAGAAAATATACAGTTATTTTTTATTTTCAATTTTTTCATGGTATCAAAACATACGTTCTTGTAGCCTGTAGTATTTTTTTCGGCATCGTCGCGGTGATGGGCACCACCGGCCATATCTCCGCGACGACCCAGGGTGTCGCCACCTCCGCGCCAGTCTCCACCGTCTGGTCCATCGTCCGTTGCTTCGACAACCCGCAGGCATACAAGCACTTCGTCAAGAGCTTCCACCTCATCAACGGCGACGGCAGAGTCGGCACCGTTCAAGAAGTCCACGTCATCTCCGGCCTCCCCGTCGCGAACAGCACCGAGCCCCTTGAGATCCTCGACGACGAGCGCCACGTCATCAGCTTCAGCGTCGTCGGCGGAGACCACCAGCTCGCGAATTACCAGTCGGTGACGACGCTCCATCCGACCCCCGACGGCCACGGCACGGTCGTCGTCGAGTCCTACATCGTTGATACGTCGGTCGGTAACACTAAGGAAGAGACATGCGTGTTCGTCGACACGATCGTCCGATGCAACCTCCAATCGCTCGCCCAGATCGCCGAGAACTCGACCAAAAGAAATTCCTCGTGACTAGTCTGCGCTGTATTCAACCATATATGTTGTTAAAAACGACGCCACCACTAAACGTACACCAGCGCTGCAGCCCACAACGTCGCCGCTGCTGACTCGCGTCGCCCGAGATCTGAGGTGTCCGCCGTCGTGTGACTCGCGTCGCCGCCACTGTCGTCGCGCGACTCGCGTCGCCGTCGCCGGAGGGATCTTCTTCTTCTAGATCGTTCCAGTAGAACCTCTAGCGTTGCAGCCACAGCGCCAGCGCAGCCCACAACCTACAGTGCCATCGCCCTCGCCGCCGCTGCTACAAACTCGCCGTTGTCCGCCGGATCTGGTAGTCGCCGCTAAGCAATTCGAACTGCGGCGCGATTTCCGTGCGAGCAACGCGCTTCACTTCACGTAATTGTCGCTGTGTCTCGTAAGCGATCACACACTGTAGTTTCGAACTCCATTACAGATCAGAGATCATACCAAAACATGGCGGACAAATCGATCCGATTCGGAATCTTGGGGTGCGCTGAGATCGCACGCAAGGTGTCGAGGGCCATCACGCTCGCCCCCAACGCCGCCCTCTACGCCGTCGGCAGCCGCTCCAT
>JAOTRH010000002.1:9693923-9716968 GCA_034768845.1 Heliamphora exappendiculata
GAATACAAGATTTTTATTCACATTTTTATGGTTTTTAGTTAAATTAAACCAAGCTTTTAACTAAAATAAGTATTTAAGAAATAAATTCTTAGAGTTAATATTTTTAGAGTTATGTTTTAAGTGTTTTAATGTAGGAAAGAATAAAATAAAAATAAGAGTTAATATGATAATAAAACAAGAATTTAAAAGTAATTATTTTTATTTCATTTGCTTTGTTTTAGTTATTATTTTTGTACTTACTTTTTGAAAAAATATTCAAAAATTATGTGCTTTGCTGTTGATAAAATTACAATCAAGTAAATTCAAGCAAAATTATCCCAATTCCAGGAGCAAATCATGCATTAGAACACAAGCCAACTAACTTTTAAAATTATTTTTTTGTATTTAAAAATTTTCAATTTAAAAAAACATTTAAATATTTTTTTTGAAAGTTTTTAAAAAAAATAAGTATAAAAAATAAAAAAAGTGAAAGAAATAAAAAAAAATGTTATTTTCTGCTGAAAAACAGAAAAAATGAGAGAGAGAGAGAGAGAGAGAGAGAGATGGGGTTAGGGGCATGATAAGAAACTAAAAAAAATTAATGGAATCCGTAAAATTACAAACGGAACGTTAACAGTTAAATTTATTTGAAACAAACAATTAAATTAAAGAGAGTGTCAGTGATATTTTAAAAAACTCATTTGTAATTTACCTTTATTTTTTTTAACCTTTTGCTAAAATTGTCTTTTTCATATTTGTTCTCACACAAATTTAATAATACTCATCATCCCACTAATACTTCTGGTTAGTCTCACGATAACGCTGGAACCCATTTGATTCGTTTCGGTGGTCATTTTTAATAATAGAGAAAAATAAAACTAGTCATGGAATATCAAAAACAAATGAACCATGGCTTGTTACAAACAAAGCTTGAAATGCATATCGCTTACTGGAGAAAGCATATATACAGAAAGGGTAAAATGATATTTCATAATTAGCAGATATACTATACCGCCTCCCCTCCTATTATATGTTATACGAGGATATAAACTAATTTAGATATTACCTCCAACTGTTTTTAGGCCACCAAACAACGGATTTGTAATCCCATAGGATTGCAGCTCCATTCTCGCATGCCATATACCCCAAACAAATAGGACTGCATGGCTCCATTGCCAACTAATTTAAAAGTTAATTATTATTTTTTATTTTTTTATCTTTTTATATTTTTAATCAAAATATTAAATTGAGTTTAAAGTAAATTACTTGGTAATTTAGCTTCTAAATTGGCTTTTTTGAAGTTGATTGTTTGGATAAAAAACTAATTTTTTTACTTTTTGTTCAAAGTGGATAATTTTACCATTTTTATATATTTAATATTAATAATTATATATAACTGGTAGTTGTGGTAAATAAGTTATGAATAAGAGTTATTATTATATATTAAAAGTGATGTGAATTTAAATAAGATATTATGAAAATTTATGTTTTGATTTGGTTTTTAAACTTTTTTTTTTTAACGAATAATTTTGAATTTTTAATATTTTTAGCTAAAAAGTGGAGATTGCCAGCTAGGACCCTAGGCCATGATTGGATGCACTATCTTTTTAGGCATATGTATTTTGAATGAAATTTGATTAAATAAATGAAATAATTAATATTGTGAATTTCACATGATTTTTTTTAATATTAAAAGATTATAGAATAAATTATGTGTATAGTGAAAAAATTTTAATTACTTCACGTTTGGTCAAATATGATAAAAAAATAATATAAGTTGTAGAGTTATTTTTAACCGATAAATAAAGAGAAAATATGATATAGAGTTTGATACTAATAATACTATACCATGGGATTTTGGTATTATTAATACTATAAATAATATATTATTAATTCTTTATTTGTCAAATTATTAGTTTCAATTCCGTAATACAAACGCGAGTTTAGCTATTTTTTGGCTAAAAATATATATATATAAAAATATTAGGCCTTGTTTGGCAACTTGGCTTTAAGGCCTTGATTGTCAACCTTAGCTTTTTGGCTTTCTAGCTAAAAACGTCAAAAAGCCAAGGTTGCTTGTTTTGCAAAAAAGTAAAAAAAGTTAAAAAACTCAAAAAGTCAAATTAAAATACAAATTCTTAGAATATTTTATTTAAATTTTTACCATTTTTAAAATACAATAATACCATTATTCATAACTTATTTACTACTACTACTACTACTACTATTAATTACATATAATTATTAATATCAAATATATAGAAGAATAAAATTATCTACTTTGAACAAAAGACAAAAAAATTAGCTTTTTACTCAAACAAACAATTTTAAAAAAAACTAATTTAAAAACTAAATTAACAAACAATCTAATTTTAACCTAATTTAACTTTTTAGCTAAAAGTACAAAAAAAATTTTTAAATTAATTATCAATTGGGACATAAGTCTAGCTTAAAACTACTTTAAGCTCAAAAAGTCAAACGTTTATTTGGGAGAGATATATAATCACTTTAAGGCATTCTAAAAAGTCAATTTGTGCCCATAATGAATTCCTCAAAATGCCCTTCAGCCATTTTTTTTCTTTTTTTCTTTTTGAGATGTGAAAAGAGTAATAGATTCTAAAGTTCAATTGAGGCATTGTCAGGTAAAAAAATGTTCTCCGAACTTTACTGTTCACGAAGTTGTTGTTTGGTACAATTTTTTTTCTTAAATTTTAATTTATAGGTCAATAAAAAACAAATGAGGGTAGAATTAAAAATTATTAGCAAAAGAGCCAAAAAAATGCTAAAAGCTGAGGTTGCCAAACCAAGCTTTTTGGCTTTAAACAAAAATTCAAAAAGCCCATCTTAAAATTAGTTGCCAAACAAGATCTTAAACTTATTTACTCTACTACTAATTACATATAATTGTTATTTACATCTAGAAAAATTATTTAATTTGAACAAAAAGCAAAAAAATTAACTTTTAACCAAATTAATTAATTCCAAAAAAGCTAACATAAATGCTAATTTATCAAAAAACCGATTTAAACTAAATTTAACTTTTTGACTAAAAATACAAAAAAGTAAAAAAATTAACATTTAAGTTAGTTGCCAATCGGGGCTTTAGGTTTTTTTTTTTTTTTTAATTTTTGTTACAATTGTTGATGGTCGAAAAATAAAAAATAAATTTTCAAAATATGGGTAAAGTGAGTTATTCGAGCAAAGTGGCTCGAACCGATGAACAATGAAGAAAAAAAAAATCATAACCGGGGTGCAATGACACCCAAAAAAGAGTAACCTTTTGAAATCTTGTTATGATTTGAGGGAAACAAAGGAACCAAGCAACTCGGGCATAATAACTGAATAATTAAACTTGATTAAACCTTTGAGTAATACACTCTTAATGGATAAAACTAGCCTAATCGTAAAATTCGAGCCCCTTGAGTCACTTGAGCTACTTGAGTTGATCAGTTAGATCTCTCGAATTGACCAAGCATATAGATAAACCATTCAAGTTATGGAACTTTGAATAAACGTTTTATCTGGACTCGAGTTACTCGAGCTATTGATGAGCCGAGCTATTGGGACCTTTAGTGGCTCAGCTAACTATCATTGCCACTCATAGTTAAATTGAGCAAAGGAACAAGAAATATAGCACAAATTATGTAAACATAGCTCAGACAATGAACGAAATGGTACCATAGCATAGATTATGAGGACATAGCATAAACTGTTTGATTGAAAGGCCATAACATAGACCATGAAGACATAGCGTAGACTGTGTGAGAGTAGCTCGAATTACTTAATTATGCACAACATAGCACAGACTATGTGGCTAAGCATTAACTATATAGCAAGAAGATGTAGCACAGATTATATGATTCCGCAGAGAATCAAAAGAATATCCAAGAGGTAATGCAGACAATATCAATGTATTAAATTTCACACGGGATGTTAGAAGGTATGTAGCTTGGTGGCTAAGAAAAGAATTATGTCAAACCATAAGAAATACTATTGGGACCCACTTACTTGAGTCGCTCGAGTGACCCGGAGTCACTCGACCCGAGTGGATCGGGTACCAGCTGGGTGGTGATAGGTCAACCTAGTCAAATTGAAATAGAATACTGATTCGAGATATTCGGATAAAATCTCATGATCTGATGACATCTTTTAAGAGTCATGTTTCAATCCTACTAGCTCCATTATAGAGTTATAAATAGAAATGATGGTTGTGTTCTTATAAAAGATGATTAAGAAATTATTCATAATTCATTGATTTTTGATCATACGTGTATATACTGTCAAATACTCTTATTTTGACTAGTTTTCTTTTTCACCCAACCATAGCTCTCTCTCCGTTTTGTGTTTTTTAATTATTTCACATATTTTTTCTCTTCAATATTTATTTATTTATTTAATTTCTCCAATAAAAGAACCCTACAACAATAAATTTAGTTTTTGGGTATGATAAGTGTGCACCTCTTAATTATTTTAAGTAGGAATTTTGATATTTTAATTTTAACATTTAATCATTTTAATTTTATTTTAATTATCATAATTTTAAGAACCTATATTTTTATTTCAACTTTAATTTTAGTTATTTTAATTTTATTTTTGTTATACAAGTTTACGCTTATTTAAGGATGTATATGGTATACAGGTGCACACCATAATTTTTTCCTAGTTGGTGAGGGAGAAATTTTTTCTTTAAATTGTAATCTCATCATGTTTTTTTATATATAATTTTATGCTCAATATAAATTTTCTTGAGTATATTTTAAAAATATTAATTTTAATAAAAATAAATTTATACATTAAAAGTTATAAAATTTTAAGTTTTTAAATAAAAATGTAACTAACTCACCACAAACTAATTAAATCATGATAAATTTATCATAATTAAGAATTACATTTAAAAATAAGACGTATCTTAAAAAATCTTTGTAATAGAACCAATTGTAATAAAATAGTGTTTGGCATTACTCAAACTAGTGATTTATAAATTGTAATTTGTAGCTTGTAACTTGTAATATAAATTGTTAGTGTTTGATAAAAATTATAACTTGTAACTAAAATAGAATATAAAAAAATTATAAGTTGTAACAAAAATTGTAAGTGTTCAAAAAAATTTATAACTTATAACTAAAATTAATAATAAAAAGTTAAAATTACTGACAATAACTTTGCCACAACTCTTCCAAAGAGAACTAATAATCAATTAACTGATTTTTTTTATTTGTTTAAGTAGCAATGTTACAAAGAAAGCCCGGTCGCTGTTAGATCCCTGATTTCAAACACTCCATTAGACCCATTTTATATAAATGCATTTAAATTTATAAAATAAATTTGTGGACTTAATATTTTTGTAGTTAAAGTAGTATATTATATCATATCATATCATATCATATCATTTATATTATATTATAAAATTAATATCTCATTTATTGTGATGAAATCAAATTACGCAAAACGTTAGTTTGTTCTTTTTATAAAATAAAATAAAAACTCTTTATACTCGCTCTCTCATTTTACTCTCTTTTAAATAAAAAAAAAATTTACTCTCTTTAAAAATCTTAATTTTAAAAGTTTCATAAAATACTATATCGGTTACTTATTTTTATCTTTAGTAGATTTTTAAAATTATTTTTATCACATTTTTTTAATTTTCGATTCTTCTGATCCGATTCAAAAAATAAAAAATTTATCCAAAGATAAAAATCTAAAAAATAAAAAAGCAACAAATCTCATTTATTGTTGTAATGAAAGACAGCATATAAAGCTCCCCTTATGTTCTGTTTTTCTAATTTTGTTGTTCACAGTATTTTATAAATTTTTAACCACAAAATCAAACCGATAGAACCCATTGATGGCACAGTAAAAAAAATAGCTTTTTTTTTTTCCTGATTGGTGAGTTAAAGCTGATGGAATATTAAAAGGTGATAAAATTCCTGATATTTGGAATACTCCAATAAAAGAAGATAAGAGTCCATCATGAATCATGAAGATGGTGTTCCGAAAAACTATTGCTAGTAATTTTTTTATTTATTTATATTAATTTTAATTATAAATTATAGATTTTTTAAAATATTTATAATTTTTGCAATAATTTATAACTATTTTTTTTTCTATTTCAACTAGAAGTTACAATTTTTACCAAATACTCATAACTTTTGCAACAAATTACAATTTATAAGTTATAAGTTTCAACACTTCTGAAGAGAGAATCATGAACTTTCTACGAAAAAGCCTCCTATAAATAAGAACCACACTCCATGGGTAGGCGTATGTGTACAAATTGTCATGTCCTAAACTTCGGATCACGTGAAACACTCACAAACAATTAAACATAACACCCACCCTGAGAATACACTCTCAATATAAAATATTCATGTATTGTATATAACTGTCAACAGGCTTACATTACACGATTTTAACACTAGGAAAACATGTATACATACATGAAACAGAAAGAAAAAAAAAAGAAAGACTATAACTCTTTCACCTCTTCAGCAACTCCGGATCAACCTATGCGACCGGTACTTGAAAGACATTTCAAATTTCACACCGTGAGCTAAAACTCAGCAAATACTAGACAACACATGCAATATAAGCTAAACATGCTAGGAAAACGAGGTACCATTTTAGACTCTCTTTCAAGCTTTTAAAACAATTTTCACATGCAAACGGAAAAGCGAAGATAATAGCCATTGTTGACTCACAAGAGCCCTGAAAACAGTTGAAAAACGGTTTTTAGATCGCGATTCACATGACTCTTAAAAACAATTTGAAATTGGTTTTATCCGTCCCACAATGCAGTACATACAAGCCATGAATCTTCTCGGACTTTCACCGATGAACCGCAGCCCCCGTCAATGCAACACAGATGCATACAACTGGCCCTCACACACCGCAACAGCAGTTCTAACACATAGATACAGATCTATACACAACAGACATCCTTATAAATTTCTAAACCACGGGATAAAATCGCATCCTACGGGATAACACTGAACACACCTATGCATAGCTAAACCCGAGTTTAATGCATAAAATCATACCACATGCACCACATGCATGTGCTCCACAAATCCATCACGTCCATGCCTAATAAAATTCTGAGTTTTAAAACATGCACCCACGTTACACGTAACGACATCAAAACCATGTAATTCACTTACATAATATGTATATAAATAAACTAGAGTTATAAATGCACATAGCCAGTTATAAACGCACATCACGATGCCACTCGTCAAATAACCCGACATCCACTCACATGGACAACTATCAATCCATAGAATCAAGCCTAACCCGAAGGTTAACGCTGACCCCTCAAACCACGAGATCACAAAATACCACCTTTTCCCCAAAGGTGTCACGGGCCCAAACACGCCCCACATCCAACGAAGAACAAACACCGCGCACCTAACCGTGCACCACACCCCCATCAAACCATGCACGTCAACCCTGAGGATGGCATCTAAACCAACACCCGAAGCCATGACACGACTCCCAAAGAAACTACACGACCAACTGAATCCCGAAAAGAATTCAACAATATTTCAGTCAATTAAACCCATAACTAATTAATTGAATACCATTGGAAACTAATCGAAAACCAAGAACCCAACCACCAAACAAGCACAGAAACAGCCCAGAACCAATAGACTGGATCCCCCTCCAATCGACTGAAACACCCTACTGGAATCTCGCGAAACACCCAAAAATCACTGTCCAGTCAACTGACCCTCACGGTCTAGTCGACCAAACCCAAAAACCCAGGATCCAATCGACTAACCCCACGGTCCAGTCGACTGGGCTGAGGCGAAAACAGTTTTTCGAGCTATAGGTTTAGCTTTCCAAACCTCGATTCAACGCCTCCAAACACCCATCCAATACTCTCGGACATACACACGCCCAGGTCTAACACCAAGACCTCAAAAGAAACACTTGACACCCGACTTCATCCACCGAAATCGACGAAAAATGATTTTTAATCCAAAAATTCAACTTTGAAATAAAATCAGATCTCATGCAATTAAACCGGTAAAAACACGCACAATTACACGTAGCACCCTTATAAGACATGAGAGTCTAGGATCCTACCTCGTTGAGTTAAAAACTCGACGTCTCGATCCACGTGCAAAATCGAGCTTCGTCGGAATAAAATTTCGTCCGAATGGATGCGTAGACCACGATGCCAATAGCAAGGATCGGCTGTTGGATCGTCGAAAACCAAGCCCCAAGCCCCTGAGAAGTTAGAGAGAAGGCAAAAAGAAAATGGAGGAAACTAAGCTGAGAAGTTTTGAAAATATCTAACTCTAGATATTTATAGGCTTCCAAAATATATATTTTTTGAATTTTTGAAATTCTCACCGCAATGCCCCACGGCTCCGGGAATCAACCCCGAATGCATATCTAACCCCGATCATGCATCAAAATACATATAAACTGCAACACCGAAAATGAAAAACACGCGTAGGGGATGGCAATTTCCCTCGCCCCGCCCTGCTTTTATTGTTTTTTTTGCCCCCGATAACAAACGGACTGGGGACGGTATTTGCTCTCCATGTCCCGTTTTTTCCCGCCCTTCCCCCAATTACATAAAATAAATATTTTTTAAGTATTAATAGATGTATAAAATATAATTTTATAAATATAATAAGTTTTAAATATTAAAATATTATATTTATCTCTATTTTTTTTATATTTTGTATATTTAGTTATATTAATTCATCAACTATTATTTTTTATTTATTATATTATTTATAATTTTTATTAATATTACAATTTTAAATCTTAAAAATTATACCCAAAATATTCCCGTACCCGCCTCGTTTCCCGTAACTTTCTCGATATTTTCTCCTGTTCATGCCCCAATTAAATAGGGGACAGGGATGGGAGAACTAATCCCCGGCCCCGGCCCCGTCCCGCCACATTGCCCTTATTAAACACGCGTCGAAAAACGACGAAAAAAAAACGGGTCAGGGTCTCACAACTCTACCCCCTTAAAGAAATTTTGTCCCCAAAATTCAACTCAAAGTCAAAAGAAAACAACCCCATCGATCACAATTGACACAGGTATACGAGATGGTCAGCCAAACCATTCTTAGGATATAGTCAAACAAGGTCAGGTATCCTAAACAACGGTTAACTATCTCAAAGACACGGGATCTACAACGCTCCCCAACCTCATATCCTCACCAACCACTGCCTCAACACAGCACACCACCCCACCCGCGGAATCCATCACAAACTCCCAAACAAATGCAATGAAGAAACTGGCTCAAAGCCTGCATACTCAGAAAGTACATCTGCTCGCTGAAGGCATATCTGCATCATCCGGCACAACCGGTGCCTATAAGAACTAGGAGCTATAAGTGCATATGCTCGGGGCAATGTCGCTCTGGCCTGTCCGCCATAACTCGGCGCTGTCGGCTGCCACACCAACTGAACTGAAGTTATCCTATTTATTCCCCGGCAAGTCTGAGCGGTAGGATGCTGCTGTCGACCCTGCACAAACGAACCCTCTAGCGTGCTCACTGTACTCGATGCACTCTCTCTGGAGACAAGTCCTGCGAATATGTCCCGTCTGACCACATCTATAACAAATTGGTAGCTCCGTCCCTTGCGACTGATCCGGTACGAAACTTTGAGACTGCCTTAGCTGCGGGCAATCTGGCACATGATGCCCCGGCTGTCCACATCGATAACATCTAACCTCTCTTTGCTCTAGCCTCCCAGGCGAAGCCACTGACGGTGCTGGTACTAAAACTGCTGTGGTAATCCAGATAGATGAAAGCTAGGACCAGAGGACCTCTGACTCTTACTGGAACGTCCACTTGTCTGCGCCTCTGTCCCACCCTGAGTCCTGGCCTCCATGGAAGCTCGAATCTCAATCATAGTGTTCTCCACCCCCGCTGCTGCCTCCATCAGCTCTGTGAACACCCGAAGTCCCATTGCGACCACTTGCTCCCTGATCGCCGGCCTCAAGCCCCGCTCAAACCTCATCGATCGCAGCTCTTCTGTGCTCACCAACTCTGGCGCAAACCGGGACAATCACGTAAACTTGGCCTTGTATTGGGTTGAGGCGAAAACACTTTTCGAGCTACGGGTTTAGCTCTCCAAATCTCGATTCATTCAAACACCCATCCAACACCCTCGGACATACACACGCCTAGGTCTAACACCAAGACCTCAAAAGAAACACCCGACACCCGATTTCATCCACCGAAATCGACGAAAAATGATTTTTAACCCAAAAACCCAACTTTGAAACAAAATCAAATCTCATGCAATTTAACTGGTAAAAACACTCACGATTACACGTAGTACCCTTATAAGACATGAGAGTTTAGGATCTTACCTCGTTGAGTTAAAAGCTTAACGCCTCGATCCACGTGTAAAATCGAGCTTCGCCGGAATGAAATTTTGTCTAGATGGATGCGTAGACCACGATACCAATAGCAAGGATCGACTGTTGGATCGTCGAAAACCAAGCCCCGGGCCTCCGAGAAGTTAGAGAGAAGGCAGAGAGAAAATGGAACAAACTTAGGTGAGAAGTTTTGAAAATATCTAACTTCAGATATTTATACGCCTCCAAAATATCTTTTTTTTTGAATTTTTAAAATTTGCACCGTAACGCCCCACGGCCCAGAGAACCAACTCTGAATGCATATCTAACCCTGATCATGCATCAAAAGGCATATAAACAAGCAAAATCGAAAACAGAAAGAACGTATCGAAAAATGCCGAAAAAGAAAACGGGTCAGGATCTTACACTAATAGTAAAAACCCTTTCAAAGTTTTTAAATTTATTATTTTTTGGCTTAAAGTCACATTTACGATTCACAAAAACGAACTTCTTATTTATTTAGTTTAAAATAATGTTAAGCAAAATATCTAACTTGAAGACATTACCAAACGAGATTCTATTCTCGGGATCAATTCTCTCGTCAATAGGCATCTTCAGTTTCATTCCATCTTTACTTTAATAGAAAGACCAAGAATGGAGGTAGATGTATGATGCATGTTATGAATAACTAAGTCACTTTAACAATGGCCCTGCTTGGTTGAATTGCTTATTGCTTATTTGCTTATAAATAAATAAGGTAAAACACAAATAAGTTAGTTTGTTTGGATAACATAAATAAGTCACTTCGTTTAAACTTGATTCGTTTGAGTAATTTTTAATTTATTTGGCTTATTTAGACTTATTTACTTAAATAAGCTTGGCTCATTTGGAGAATTTGTAAATTATTTAGCTTGTTGGCTTAAAATGTGATTTATTTGGTTCGTTTGGATAATATAACTTATTTTTTTCTTATAAATTAATAAATTAATAAGCCATGCCCACCCAAACAGGACCAATATCTTTTCTCTTCTCGCTCACCAAACAAGTAATCTCCTCACCCCATATATCTTCTCCTATTATTCACCTTAGGTTACTTAGAGCTTAAGCATGTCCATTTAGAATTTTACACATAAGAGGATGCTTAGGGCGTAAGCACGTCCATCTAAATTTAACTACATGCTATGATGCTTCCTTTTTCATTTTTTTGACAGCAAGGACTCCAAAAATTCTTGCTGTCCGATTGGAACAGACTGGTCTCGTTTGACAACTCAACTTTGAAGTTGAGTTTTTTTTTAATTACTTTAAATTAAAAGACAACAAATTACAAAAATTTAGTTTTAAATCATTTTAAGTTAAAAAGAAAAAAGACAAAAAACTTTAAGTAAAAAAAAATATTATAATTTCTTAAAATTTATTTTTATATTTAATATAAATCTTGTTTGATAGATTTCGACGAGCAAATCTTAACATATAATTTTTATATAAAAAAAACATATGTTAAGGATACAAAAAATTTCAAAAGAACTAGTAAATCGGTCCAGACTGATTTGAATTGTACAATTTGGTTCGGTTCTATATTAGTTCTCAATTTTCTAGAATCATTGTATATGATTTGATTCTCAATTTTTATTATAGAAAAATCGGTTCCAATCGGATCGGATCATTTTTATAGAAATATATATATTTTTAAATATTTTTGTATTCCTCATTCATTTTTAAGCCACTTTTATAATTTTAATCTAAAAAATGCGTTAAAAAAATTTAAAAAAAATTAGGCTAAAAAATTACAGAAAATTGATGAACAGTTATAAACTGTTTACTGTTTTTCATTCAACATAAGATTTTTTAACGAGTAAGGTCCATTCGCATAAAAATTTTAATGCGCAAGGTCCTTTTGAGACAAAAATACCTTAGAACAGATAAATTTATCTGTACTTTTTCAAAACATGTATGAAAAATACATATAAATTTATCTGTCTTTTATTGTAAACACATGTAAAGAATATAGATACATTTATCTGCTTTATTGAAAACGCATATAAACAATATAGATAAATTCATCTATGTCATTTCAAAACATGTATAAAAAATATAGATAAATTTATCTGTATTTTATTGAAAGCACATGTAAAGAATACAGATAAATTTATCTGTCTTATTAAAAGTACGTATAAAGAATATAAAAAAATTTATCTGTGTATTTTCAAAATATGTATAAATAATACAAATAAATTTATCAATTTTTTATTGAAAGCACATGCAAAGAATACAGATAAATTTATTTATCTTATTGAAAGCACGTATAAAGAATATATATAAATTTATCTATTTATATTATATGTGTTGATATGCAAATAAATAAATTTATTTGTTATGCATTATATGTGTTGATATGCAAACAAATAAATTTATCTGTTTGCATATTAAACAAATGAATAACAAATTAATATTAAACACAAAAATTTATTTATTTGTTATGCAAAAAAATTTAATTTATCTATTTACAGGGTATTTTTGAGAGAAATCATGCAATTAGACTTTGCGCGGTAAAATTTTTTGTTGATAAGTCTTGTGCGTTAAAATTTATTTTTTTAATCCCTTAATTAAAAACTCCTAAAAATTAATATAAAATTACAATTATTTTATTTTAATAAAAAAATAAAATATTTACGATCCGTTTGGTAATGTTTACAATTTTCTGTTTTTTGTTTACAAAAAATAAAAAACATGTTTTTGTTTATATTTATAAAAAAATAAAAAAATATATATTTAGTAACATAAATATTTGAAAAGTGATAGTTAGAGATTATGAATGAATCCAATTAAAATTTATTTACAAAACAAGTGAAAATATATATTTTTTATTTCTTAAAATTTTAAAAATTATTTACAATTTTTTAAAAATAAATATAATTTACTAAACATATTTTCGTTTATAATTTATAAATAATTTTAAAAAAAAATAAAAAATAAAAAATATAAACATTACCAAACTACACTACAGTGATTGATAGCGTCATTAGAAAACAGGGCTTTAAAAAAGAGTTTCTCAATTATTCTTCGTAATTGGAGGACCAGCCCCTTTTATTTAGTTTCTAATTTTAGGCTTCCAAGGCCGAAATTGACTTTTTATTTTAATTTTTTTAATTTTTTAGCTAAAAATTCAAAAAAAATTAACCTTCTTCATTTGACAAATTTTTTTTTTTAAATCAAATTAAAACACAAATTCTCAAAATATTCAAATTAAACTCCCACAACTTTTAAAATATAATAATACCACTTATTCATAACTTATTTACTATCACTATCAACTACATATAATTATTAATATCAAATATATAAAAAAATAAAATTGTCAACTTTAAATAAAAAGTAAAAAATTTAATTTTTTACCCGAACAACTAATTTCAAAAAAATTAATTTAAAAAGTTAGTTACAAAACGATTTATTTTGAACTAAATTTAACTTTTTAGCTAATAACGCAAAAAAAATTAAAAAAATAAATTTTTAAGCTAATTATCAATTGAAACCTAAGTAACAATTTATGCTAAGTTTGTTTAAATTATATATTTAATAAAATTGATTATTCTGAACTTAAGAATGACAAACCAGAACGGACCGTTTTTATGAATTGATTCTAATTTAGTTTTACAACTACAATAGTCTGATTCTAGCTTCAAAAATTTTAAAATGTTACTAGCCTTTTTGACATTATTTAGAATTGAATCAATGCGATCTGTGTGCACCCTAATACATGCGTATAACAAAAGTTATAATATTTGTAAAAAATATATAAATATATTTTATGTTAAAAAGCAGAAAAAACTAAGAGGCTAAAAACCAAATAAACAATAAGGTAAAAATTCAAGGATAAGAAATGAGATTTAAATAACTTTTTAGCTTTAAACAAAAAGATAAAAAAATCGACTTAAAACCGAGTTATCAAAAGAGACCAAAATAGTGAAAGACGGGACTTAATACCTGGGAAGAAATTGAGACGAACACTAATGGGGCCAAAAAAATTCTTTTGTTTTAAACACACTAAAAATTCTTTATTATGTAGGGCCCAACTCAAGCTTTTTAACAATCTTTTTTTTTTTTCAAGGCTAATAACGTAAAAAAAGATTAACATAGCCCGTTTAGTAAAAAAAAAAAAAAATTAAAAACTAATTTACCAAGCAATATTCTCTGAATTTAAAACCTAAACAATGATTCACAAGTTATCAATATAAATTTCCACCAACTGTGTAAGTGGGCCAACAATCATATGTTTCAACCAACCTAACCAGCAGCCACAAAGTTGATGACATAAGGATATTTATTAACTTCACCATGAGGAAGATGACATCAGTGGCAACTCCTGAATACTTTAGCTCTAGAATGGCCTTTTTCTTATTGAGAAGAAAAGTTTCTTCAAGATTTTGGCAGTTATTTATGTTACCATATTGAAGATAACCCAACATTCTCCACAATACTAACATAGAAGTTATACTACCAAATTATAAGACATATATAATTGATTCGATAAGTAGCATCCAGTTCATGCTAGATTCAAGATTACACACCAGAAGAAACACGGAATTTAGAAAGTTGATCCGTTCCACCCGAAGTTGCTGCCCTGCAATACAAATGAAGCCATCAATACCATACTTAATTATATATAGTTGCATAAAACAACTTCAAATATAGTCTTACAAAAAGAACATCACGGAAGTTTTCTTCTTTTTTTTTTTTTGAAAAACCAAAAGGGAAAGAAAGATACGGATACTGAAGATTTGAGGGGAAACAGAAACCAAATAAAATGTTTATTCATGGTTGTGAACGGTCAAGTTCATTTCCGTTAGCTAGTACTGGTGTAAAGCATGCAGACACTGTGCATATTCTTGACTTTGATGGGCCTAAACAAACAGGAAGAATGCAATGAGAACACAGAAGTGCATGGCAATGACTTATCCCCAGGATTACTTAGAAAAGCTAACACAGCTTGCCTTAGTGTCATAGAATTTCAGGAAGAATCGTGACTTGGGAACAGAGAGCTTCATTTCAAGTATTGTGGAAATCGCAGCACTAAGCTTCTTGTTTACATCTGGGTTAAGGCCCCCGATGGACACCAACTCACCATAGGCTGCTGGCTGCTCAGTCCCACCAAAAGCAATCGGTACCGAACCCTTCAACACAATCATCACGTACTGCAAATTAAGAACACGAAGTTGTTCATGGTGGTTAATTATTATTTAAAAAAAGAAAAGAAAAGAAGAGATCCATTTGAAGCTAGCATTAGCATGTCTCATTTCAGATTGTTAAAGGAAATTACAAGCAAAAATATGAGCACCATCAGCTGATTTAAATTCAAAAGGCATACAATTGCAACCAAGAAAATAATGGTTTTTGATGTAACACTGAAGACTTGTCTAAACCTATGAACTAAATTCCCAGTTAAAGGATTAAGCCTTTAGGTATTTCCTATTCCAAATGATGCAATACTTTCCCACAGTAGTAAAAAAATAGGCATTATGCTCCCTTCAATGTGGAAATTCAGAATCAACTCAAGGCTCCAGAGGACAACGAAAATCCAAAACTACAGAGAAGAAGGCCTTACAGAGAACAGACAACGAGAACAGAAAGTGCAAATAAGAAAGATAATTTTATACTAGAATGAAGTGTTCCTCCCATTGGAAAGAGAAAGTTCTACCATTACAATACTTACATTGAATCTAAAATAAAACAAGATGATAACATGGGAGTCCTCCCATAACACTAGTTAGTCTAGTCCAAAGCACCAAATCCCAAATACTTCTAGAACATTGCACTGGAAGGGAAAGCCAGTTTGGCCACCAAAATTTCACCGATTGCACAGACAGCATAAAAATCTCGAAGGAATGCAGGCCTACAATGGGGTCAATAGTGAACACTAAATAGCACAGGGGAACAAACAAAGTATCCATTCCAAGTCATCACCTTAGCCCCAAGTATTTCACAAACTCAGCTGAACTTGACAAAGTAAAAGCATTCATAAAATCTAAAAAGAAAAATACCGTGAACTGCCTACCAATCGTGGAACCAAATGCCTTCAACAGGCTCTGGCTCTCTGGGAGAAACTTAAGCTCAAGCATCCATCAAGTTTTTAAGGAGCAAACTACCATGTACTGCCTAGAAATTAAGGAACCAAAAGCCTTTAGGTCTTCAACAGGCTATGAAATAATCTTCAACAATAAGCGCATACAAAAGAATTCATAAAAGAAGACACATTGCCTTCACCAAACAACAATTCAAGTGAAGAATCGAGTAACGAAAATGCTAACCGCTGTACAGTAGCGGTGGATAATAGGATCTCTATCGGTAAGAGTTTCTATTTTGATCTCTAAATGTTACGGTCTGATTGTTGCTCTTTCCCGTAAAAATTCAACTCAGAAACTCTTACTGATAAGAGATACCAACTATCCACCATCCAGTGGGCAGTGGTTGGTTGGAAGGACCCATCAAGTTATTGCAAATTTGCAACCTAAAATCACAAATCATCAAAACCCAACTGCACTTCTACATGACCCATAACAGGAAGAAAGGTAATAACAATCTCCTCATTTTGATGGAAAATTTTATAATTCTCGATCCGAATCTGAACAAAAAGTAACAAAAGTAACAGTTTGTTCAAAACCTAATATCGGCTAATCCCCGTGGATTTTTGGAGCCCTAGGCCCACGGATGAAATCAATCCATCAAATCGATTCTTTTTTTCAATAGTGACAAATTCTACATCAAACAAAATGTGCGGAAATCCGAATTAAATATAGAGATATCAGACAACACAGAAATTGCAGTAGATATTATAAAAACAAATGCAGATACGAGAAAAATCGACATGTATACTAATAAAAATGAATGTTAAAATATATATATGGGGAGATGAGATTATTATTATATACAGCCTCAGGTTTGCCGATGAGGTCGGCGACGGTGGAGGTGGCGTCCTTGAGGATGGAGGAGGTGTCGACACCGTCCAGGCTCACGTTAGTCGACAGGTTCAGGCAAGGCATCTTCTCCACTGCGTATGCGAACTCCACTACCGTTTCAAAACCCTAACTTTATCTCTCGGAAGAACTCGGACTCTCACCAGCGCGCACACACACTATAGGGCTCAACTCAACTACTCCCTTTCCCTCTCCCTCTCGCTAGAACAGTTGGGCCGACACCATCCAGTAGTTGCCGCTGATAGAGATAGATTCTTTTCGCAACGCAAAAGCTCTCGTGGGCCGCTGATAGCTTAGCTTGTGGTTGGTTTAATTTTTTTTTAATATAATTTTTTTTGGTGTTTTAATAAAAGAATAAATATAAAAAAATGTGAAAAAATCAATTGATTAAATTAGAAGATAATATAAATAAGTTTTTAAAGAGATTTTTAAGTAAATTTTTTTTTAAAAACTATGCTAAACATAGGCTTGTTTGTGACACTTTTGTTTATTAACTTATTTTGGTTAAAAGTTAAGCTTGTGTTTGGATTTTTTTTTTATTATTTTTTTTGTATTTATTGAATTTTTTTTAGTATTAGTTCAAATAATTGGACTTTCTAAAATTCTCATGTCATGAAAAAACAAAAAAGTAAAATTTTTTTTATCAAAATTTTTAAAAATTTATATAAGACGAAAAAAGGCCAAACTTAATTAGGCTTTATGACTCTTTTTTAAAAAAATTTTATTTTTAATGAATTTGTTTCAAATTTAGCCCATCTAGAATTTTCTCATTACAAGAATTCAAAAAAATAAAAAATTTAAATCAAAATATAAAAAAAAATTTAAAAGACAAAAAAAGTTTTGAAAAAAAATCACTTAGCTTTTTAGTCCAAACACAAGCTAAATTTCTTAATTAAAAACTAAAAATGTCTACTAAAGAAAAATAATTAACATAAAATTTAATTTATTAATTTATTTTGATCTTTTTTACATAGTTTTCATATTTTAACCAAACAAATTTCTTTTTTAGTTCTCTCGATAATAAAAGTTTAAAAAATACATAATTTAACTAAATAATAAAAAATTAATTAAAAATAAATATAATAAAATAAAATAAGTCATTATATTATATTGGGCCAATATATAAATGGTGTGAATTTAGTACTTTCAAACAAAAATAGTTTAAAGGCCAAGTAGGAAGTAATGGTAACCTCTATTATAGAAGTATTGTTTTGTTATCTAATATAGTAGGGCTCATTTGTTTCGCGGGACTATTTGGTGAGATTAAATTAGTTATTTAACGAGGAGTTTAATTTTATATTTATTAGCATAATTTATTGTTAAAATTATTTATTTAATAAAAATAATAATACCTTGTACTAATAAAGACGGAGAGACTAAAGGCGCTAAGGTCAATACTCTCTGTGAGTATTTTAAAATTCAGACTTTGACCCATATATATTTTAATATTTAACAATTATGTCCCTCACAAAAGTATTATTTTGACCTCATTTTCTTCCTAAACTTATTTATATTCCTAACATACAAGACAAAAATCAAGGAAGAAGGATAAATAACTTAATTAAAGATAAATAGTACGTTATTTGATTTAGTATAATTTTAGTGAATTTATCATGAAATTATAAGAAAATAAAATAGTAATAATTCTAGAACTGTTAAACTCATATTGAGATAGTAATAGTCTCAAATTAAGCGCTTATGATAGTTATTAGAGACAATTTGATAATTAATTTTCAATTTTAATTTGATAAACTAAACAAGAGATTATATGGAATTATTTTCATATTTTCTCTTAACTCTCAAATATACAAGGCCATAGTTATTAAATTATAAAATTTAAATATTTAAAGTGAGCCAAACTCTTAACATTAGTGGTTATTAAAACTAAAATAAAATAATGAAAGTACAATTCTCCCCTAAATGCAAAAAAGGAATAGCCTTCTCTCTCTCTCTCTCTCTCCAAAACTAAAACAAAGTGGGGTCAAAATATAGGAATTTTCATTCGCATTAGGACACGCATTTAGACCTCATTTGGTAATTTAATTTTAAATTAATTTTTTAATTTAAAATTATTTTAAATTAAATAAATAAAAAATTTATTTAGTAAACTACAGAAAATAATTATTTAATGCTCTTAGAGTAATGTTCTATTAAAATTATTATATGACACATCTTCACGTGTTGAATAAAATAATAATAAAAAAGTAATGAATTGTACTAAACACACCAATAATTGTAAAATTGGAGCACCACCTACACTTGTTTCAAGAGTATTGAATATTTGCGCAACTATTATAGTAACTTTAAGCTAAAAGATAATAAATAAAAAAAATTTAGCTTAAAATTACTTTAAGCCAAAAGGAAAAAAAATTAACTTAAAATTGTTATAATTTTTAAAAATTTATTTTTAGATAATTTCATATTTAATATAAATTTTATTTAATAGATATTGATGAGTAAATTTTAAAAATAATTTTATAAAAAATAAATGTACATAATAAAAGTTATGATATTTTTAAAAAATATATTAAATTTTTTTGTGTAAAAAAGTAAAAAATTTAAAAGGCTAAAAGGCTTTAGGTTGCCAAATGAGATTTCTTGACTTCATAAATTTTTTAAAAAAGACAAAAACTCTAACTTAAAGCCAACTTAAACAAACGAGGCCTTAAAATGAAAATTTGGCCGGGACACTTCCAACTGTGTGATTGTTCTCATGTGCTTCTTATTTGTACTATTATAATAAAATAATAATATGAAACAAAGATAAAATCTGAGAAACCCTGCAACATTAATTTTATTAATTTTTTCTATTAATAGAGATAAATATGACTTTTATGTAATTAATAAAAAAATAAAAAATTCGAAACAACTCCAAATAATAACTCCCTACTACTCATGCCACCTCCCAATTTCTATCTAATTTCTCACATAAATTTTTAAAAATATTATTTTGTTATTTTTATTATTTTTAAAAATATTTAAAATTATAATAAAAATATTGCATATACATTGCGCTTAATGCTAGTTTAGTAGTATATACATATAAAATGTTATGCAAGAAGTAAAAAAATAGAGAAAGCCAAAAAAAGCATTTGAAGAGGCTCTCGACAGATCACGTACGCCAAGAAAAATTACATTTAGGAATGGATTAAAAACAAAGAAAAAAGAAAAAGAAAAAAGAAAGTAAGGCACTAGTCATTTAAAAAATATATATATAGAAGACAAAGATGGTGTTTGGCATTATTAAAATTATTAACTTATAAATTATAACTTATAATAAAAGTTATAAATATTTATAAAAAAAATATAAGTTATAAATAAAAATAATAATAAAAAACTAAAAATTATTCGTAGTAATTTTCCTAAACACCCTTTAAGATAGAACAAGATGGAGAAAAAAATTGCTGCAAGTATGATATTGCTCAATCTTATACCTTATAAATTCTTGTTTTCTTTCTAAATAGAAAAATTTTTCAGTTAAAAAAAATTAAGAAATTACTCTACTTTTTAAATTTTCTCTATTTTAAAACTAACTTATCATTTTCAAAATTGAGAAGTATTTTAGTTTAGATTTTTCAATTTTAAAACTAATTTCTTGATTTGAAAATTGTGAAATTTCTCAATTTTAAATTTCTTGATTTTAAAACAAGATTTCTCAAATTTAAACTGAGAAATTTATCGACGGCTACAACTATTTTTATTTTATAAAGAAGAAATAATTATTTTCATTTTCTAAAAGAATAGCCTAATTTGGTAAAGAGCTAAACGATTGGTAATTACTATTTTAATGGAATTAAAGGTATATTAGTCAGATGAAAATATAATAGAACTTGATTTTTTTTTAAAGGTCTATTATATTTTTTTTTAAAATATAATAGAAGAATAGCCTAATTATTTTTTTAAAAAATAATAGAAATTACTCTGCTTTTAGATAAAGCAGTACTCCCCTCAAAAAGCCCCTAAAAATTATTTTCTCCCCCAAAAAAATTCTTGTAATTACAGTTTCGTTTGAAAACTTAATATATATATATATATATATTAAATAAATAAAAATTCTTTTAACTAAAAAAAACAACTTTAACCACATTACATAAATAAAAGAAAGAAAGAAAGGTATATATCAAACAAAAATAACAGAACATACAAGATAATAAGTGTCTGTTTGGCATAGTTTTTAAGTTTAACTTTTAAAATATTTAGTTTTTTTGAAAAATAAAAAAATAAAAATAAGTGAGAGTGCTTGGGATAATTTTTTGTAGTAGTTTTTTTTACTATTTTCACTTTATTGAAATGTCTAAAATGATTTTATTTTTAACTTTTATGCAGCAGTGATTGGAATATTAGCACGATTTTTTTATCTTTATGAGTAGAACTGACTTTTTATATAAAAGTATTATAATAATTTGGTTTTAAAAAATTTGAGATGTCTGAGATATGTATTGACTTTTTTTTATTGAATTAAGAGATAAAAAAAAAGTTAATTTTTTTTAAAAAATCGAACAGTACAACTTAAAATTAATTTTTAACAAAAAAATTAACTTAAAAACTAACCCAAACATGCACTAAATTCCATACATATGAAATACATGTAAGTAAGCACACGTTAAATGGTCCATCAAGCGTGATAGCCTTACTTTAACATATTATTTGGATTCTTTTGTCACATCCTCTTAACATAGAAAGAGCATCTTTATCAAATTATTTGGATTCTTTTGTCACGCCCTATTAATTCTTTATTCTCTTTTATAAGTTGTTTTTTTTTTCCATAATTAAAAATTATTTCTTATCACTCGACACAACCACCATAATACTCAAATCTATATGTACATGTAAATGGATTTTTTTTTCTTTAATATTTTGCAAACTCAATTCATTAGTTATATTTGATCGGTAAAAAATGCCATAGCAAAAATACGTAATTTGATAAATGGTAATTTTTTCATTATTAACTTATTATAGATTGGAGAGAGATCAAACATATTGAGTAGAAACTTTTAAGAAGGCCAATGGTAAATAGCTAATACCATTAGCACGAATTTTTTTATTTACTTGGAAGCTAATAGGAATATGGGCGCATTGAACAAGTATAATAGATTTGTCTCAGTGTCCTTTTCTTAAAAACAAACAATGACCACAATGGGAGGTCAAAGATTCTTGGAAAGCAGATTTTCGAGGTATCAAGTATTGCTTTAAGAATAGAGTGTGAAACACCCACTTTAATATTAGATTTGTCTCAATTTTCTTTTCTTAAGAACAAGGACCACACAATGGGAGGTCAAAGATTCTTAAGAAGCAGACTTTCGAAATATTGAGTATTCTTAAAAAGTAGACGTTCAAAATTATAAGCACCGTGAGTAACGAGTGAATCTACTTTAAAAATAGAGTGTGAAACACTCACCTTAATATATGTTATTTGTAATTCTTAAATACTGTATGTTTACAATTTGATTTTAATTTGCTTACGCTTACGAACTTTTATCTATACAAATCCGATTTTGTTCTTAAGTTTTTTTTTTAAATTTTGCTTATTTTCTTGTTCTTTAAAATAGTTTCTATTTATCAGTTTTTTTAGGTAAATTTCACTGACCCCTCCTTAGATTTCTAACAAAAATAGAAAAGTTTTCTGTAGTTTTAAAAATTGTACTAACACCCCGTCAAATTTGATTTTAACATTAAAAAGACTCCAATCGTTACAATTTTTGTTCAATTAAACAGAAATCACAAAATCGCCCTCAAAACTACCCTCAAAATTGCCATTCCCGCCC
>JAOTRH010000002.1:9728133-9748869 GCA_034768845.1 Heliamphora exappendiculata
GGGGGGGGGGGGGCAAATATAACATACTGTGTCTACAATGGTATCGCCTGTTTTCACCCCTCCAATCACGTATATGGAGTCCTTAAAAACAGCAGAAGCAGAATAACCCCTGGATTGGTCCATTGGCTCCCCAGTCATCCATGACCCAAGACGAGGATCAAAAATCTCAACACTTGGAACCATTGCATGCCCATCATAACCACCGATAGCATATCTGCAAATGATAAACGACCATCATTTACTTATGAATTGACCCTAGATACCAACTTCTAATGGACAATTTATGCATTATGTAAAATATAGAATTGTCACTCGGGTGTCTTTGTATGTCCCCAGGACCTCAAGACACCATCATTTTCACCAGTAAATCAAAAAACTAGCAGCAGGTTTTTTGTTTCTAAATTTATGGAGTTCTCCGGGTGGTAGGCAGCAATATAGGTTGAAGTCGTTTATTTTTTTATGGAGAAATATGTTGTAATTATTTTCAGATTGTAACAAGGGAGTGTTTGACAACACAATTCAACACTGGAAACTGAATTTATTAAGTGAAAATAAATTAAGTAGTTTGAATTTGCAACCGCTTATACTTGTATTATCGTTGAGTCGCATGGCCATGTTGATGCCGAATCCAAAAGAAGGAGAAGGGAAGAAAAGGAACACACAAGGGGCACAACTCTAACTCTCAAACAAACTCAATTATGTTAATCAAACTGATGATTACATGGAAAACCATCTAATTTATAAGCTTAACCCTAATATAAAAGGAATAATAGAATATCTTATATAACTAGTACATAACTCTTAATAAATTAAATAACTACCAACGACACTTATTGGACCAAAAGGTACCGTTGGCAGAACTTCCGACACTCGTCCACCACAATGGCTGGGCCTAAGGAGTTGGTTTAGAATTTGAGTTGGGTTAATGAGTGTGCGTTTGAGTACAGATCAAATGAAAATCAATTGGGTGGCATCATTCAATTGGGGTGGCATCCTCTCAGCTGATGCAAGAATAAGGGGTAAGTTCCTAGGTTTTTGTTTTTTTTGGGAGGCGGCGCACAGTGATGGCGAGGGGAAGGAGGGAGAAAGGAGTGCGCTGGTTCCGGCGAAGGGGGGAAGGGGTGCACTGGGTTTTGGCGAGGGGAAGGGGAAGGGTCAACAAGGTGGAGGGGCAACGGTCGCCGAGAGGGTTTCGAAGAGAAGGGAGGCTGAAGTCGATGGAGGTTGACAATGAGAGAGAAGAATAATTGTGGGATGTAGGGGTTTAGGGTTTTTCTGATACAAATCACACATCGTGAGGGAAGGCAATTGCCGACGATGGGTTGCCTATTGGATCGCGCAATGGAATGGGACGGCCTGGTGTCGCGAGAGTTTCGGCGATTGGTTTTGATAGATCTTGCGGCACAGATGGATATCGATGGTGATGGTTACGACAGAGCTTTGAGAGCTTGCGTGAAGCTTGGTCAACAGCGCTAATGGCTGCCGATGAAGATTACGGGTTCGGCTTGTTTTGCGTCGAAGAAGAGAGAGAAATGTGAAATCTCAAGCATAAACTCTAATACCAATTGATGCCGAACCCAAAAGACGGAGAAGAAGAGAGGAGAAACACACGAGGCCACAACCTAATTCTCAAACACAATTTTATAAATCAAAACTAATGATTACAAGGAAAACCACCTTATTTATAAGCTAACCCTTACATAAAAAAAAAAAAAATCTTAAATAATAAATTAAATAACTCATAGATAACTTTTAATAAATTAAATAACTACCAACGATACTTATTGGACCAAAAAGGCTTATTAACATGCTTCGGGCCCTTGGGCCATCACATGCTCTCTAGCCGGTCAGCGACTGCACCATCACATGCACCTCCACTTCCACCATTGTCGTGAGACTTGCAACCACCACACCACCAAATGTCATTACAACCCCACCACCATCCCCACCACCTGCTTGTCACCCTAATCATCATTGCCCATCCCTATCACCACCTTTACCATAACCACAACCATGACCACTAACTCATTACCCACACTGTACAACTACCACCTTCGCTCCAGCATAATTGCTAGCTCTCCACCACCACACAATCACTATCCCCCCCACCATTTGAACCTCATACCAAACAACCACTGCCACCACCACACCAACTGTTACCACCAACACGCCTACCTCCACACTAAATCCTACCACCACCACAAGACACACCATTATTGCCACCATCATTCCATAACCCCTAATCCTATTGCTGCTGCCGCCACCACCCCACTTTATCACCTGCCACGATCTCACCACTAGCTTTGCCATCACTAAATATTATATTTTCAGACAACTAAATGGCCCAAAAGGGAAAAGCACCACGACCACAACGCCACTAGTCACCAACACCCCACCACCGTAGAATAAAGAGTGGAAAAGATTAATTAAAATTTAATAAATTTCAGCACTTAATTTTCATTTTTCATTTTTCAGTTTTCCTAAGAACGAAGAAAGTTTATTATGGTCCTTAACTTTTGTTTAACAACTATTGTGGGCTGATTATCTGGTGCAGATCTTAGAAAGAACGTATTTGATATTTCGTTTAGTGAAGAGTCACCGAGGATTCATGGGACCCAATCCTATGGAAGTGCATGCGCAACAAGTTCATATTGACTGCAAATTGGACAGCAGAATGGATGAATAAAGAAATGAACTTACAACTTTTCATTCAGAACTACCATTGAATGACATCCCCTCTTTGTGCTCATACCCTCAATTCTGGTCCAGGAATGTTCTCTGGGGTCGAACCTTTCAGCAGACCTGAAATGGTATAAAATTGTCAGGAAGTTGATGAAAAAGATGCTACTGGAGAGAGAATATGGTTCAAGAGATGAAAACTACAGAGTTAAAGATTCAACTCCCCACCCCCAAAAGGCATCAGAGGCCATTGATCAGACCTCTGAAGATGAAGAGGGGGCTAGCTGGTACTGTTTTTATCTCTGAAGTCTAAGGAGACTGGGTTTAAGTTCAAGAGGTTATTTCTTTCTTTATCTGCAACAAGAAGGATTACACTGACCATGAAAACTTCCACCTTTACTAACTTCTACGTAATAAATGAGGTAGATGAGACTATAAGAAAGAACTCTCTCTCACTTCCGCACGAGGAAAGCTCCGACAGTTCATCTGAAAGACAAAGACCAAATCATGGAAACTGCAATTCACTAGTACCATACTTATTTTATTATGACTATTTTTTACAGTGGATCAAATCAGTGCACATATCTCATTCCTAACAGCAAAAACTAAATAAGATAGATTACAAGCAGACTGTACTGTATGGCTGTTAATAACAAGAACTTGTGTGATAAATAATACGTGCACAAAACCCCAATATTTCAGAACTCAGCCCCTCCATAAATATTACTTTGTGCACAAGCCTGCATACATATAGATTGATAGTTAATAAAAATAAAGAGAATTTGATAACTTACTTTAAATAATCTTTTCCATCATATCCACCAACAGCATAGAGTGCACCATTAAATTCAACTGCAGCAAGAGCAAATCTCTGGAAAACAAAAGCAGCATACCGGCAGCTTACATATTAAATTATTTTTCCAAGCACAAACCTGAAACCTCAGAACATTGTTTAGCAAGGTACGGAACATATTATCAAACACTGATGCATAGACTAAATATATACAAGATAGAGAGACTTTAGGTTAGGTGTTGGTGGAATTGAGTTGTGATGAGGCTTCATAGTATAGTGTGGGTGGTGAGTAGTGTTCAAACGGAGAATTCAATCAACCGCTTCTTCATTTGCTCCATTACTCCTTCAGGTATATTTTGCATCAAAAAATGGTGCATTTCTGTAAAAACAGAAGAGTTCTAAAGGTATGATAAACCATGATGGTGTTCAATATGGGCTCTCAATAAAGCGGCTCAATTGGCAGCAGAGTCTGCCCAATAGGCATGCAACAAGGGCTCAAGCCCCCAAAGCGTGATTTTTAATGTCTTTGGCCAAATTTCTGCTTTTTGGGGGGTAAAAATACAAAACTCTCTTCCTTTAACTTCATTAGAATTAAAGGAAACATACACGAGTAGCTGCTTGAGAGCTTAGAGAGCTTCTTTCATGATTCATCTTTTCCACAAAATTCTCTCAATTCTTTTCATTCTAGATCCCCTTTTTGTGTGAGTATTTATAGTTACAATGAGTTAAAGAGTGTTTTCTCAAACAAAAGCCCACAAAACACTATTCATCACATGAACAAGCAAAAAATAATGTAGAGACTGTATCCCTTCTTCATTGAACTTTAAAGAGTTCAAGCTCTAGCATGGACTAACTTCCAATGAATGAGGTAAGTGAGAAGTTTCGCTATCACAAACTTAGTATCATGCAGTTCAAGATATATAGAAATTACCTTTTGTAACATCGACCTTGTTGGAATCCAGCGTCCAACATCCAAATCTAACATTTCAACTTCTGCAAAGCATTCAACACCATTTCCACCACCAACTGCAAAAATTTTGTTATTTAGAGTAGCACCAGCTAAGCTTCCCTTTTCGACATTCAAAGATGGACGCAGAGTCCAATGGTTATTGGCTGGATCATAGGACTCAACTTCATAGAAAGGTATTGGCAAAGTTAGTGACATAAATATTAAAGTAAATCACACATGCACATAAAAACACCATCGCGCACCCACCCACCCACGCACGCACGCACAGTGGAGCACGGGGTAATACCTGTGTCATACCAAAAACAACCATTTCCACCACCAAATACATAAAGCTCACCATTCAACCTTGCAACAGAGGCATAAGAACGAATAGAGTTCATTGGCTTAAGTGATTCTATCACATCATGCGTAGGTGAGTAGGAATCCAATGCTGATAACCATGTTATACCATCATATCCTCCCACAAGAAATATTAACTCATTGAGATCCAGTTTGAGATCATTAAATGACTCCATAGTCATTTCATCAACACGGGCTACAGAAGTCAGCGACATAGATTCCAAAATCATACATCTATGTTTCAGCTGTTGAATTTCTGTTTCTGCCTCAACCTGAAAAACCAGTACAAACATTTTCATCCAACATATAAAAAGGGAAGACAATTGATATGCAGCACCACTCAACCAATCATTAGGAACATGGTAGACAAAAGCATATCTTTTAGCTACTCGTTGCTTAAAGAGTGAAGGCCAGAGATTGATACCTATGGCACAATAATAAAATTTCGAGCTAATTTGGACACAAACAATGAAAATAAAGGACAAGGAAGTTACAGATGATGAATATCAATAAACTGACAAACTTTAAGTCTGACATACATCATAATTCATAATGATGACTCGTATTTTGGATTAGTGGGTTTCTAAGGTGTCAAAGTTAGCTTTAAATCCAACATACATCAATTAATTTAGAAACAAAGGATGAGGATGACTCCCACTTTGGATCAGTGGGTTTCTTAGGCATCAAAGTAAGCTACTGCACTAAACAATCCTATAGAACCCTACCTGTCTGTTTCTGAATTTTGTCTAACTGGAGTACTGCCTTTCCTCCAATTATCGTCAGAATAGGACTAGTGGGTTTCTAAGGAATCAAAGTTAGTGTTAAGCTCAACATACATCGCTAGGTTTAGGAACAAAGGATAAGGATGACTCCTACTTTGGATCAGTGGGTCACTTAGGCCTCAAAGTTAGCTACTTCAGTAAATCCCATAAAACCCTACCCATCTGTTTCTGAATTTTTTCTATGGCCTACTGGCTTTCCTCCAATTATCCTCACAATAGCTTCTTCCTACAATTAAGGTTTCTAGCTTGATTTGTATGAGAAAAACATTTGATAGACAATAGCAGAGTTCAAAATCCATGATATGACAACACATACCAGCTTCTGCTCGACGCAACCCATCTTATGAATTTGTTCCTTTTTAAAAGTCCTTAGCTCTTCCATTTCTTGAAACAACTGCAGAGATGCATAAAAATGACAATAGGATACATGCAAATAAATTTTTTTCTTCAAAAATAAAAAAGAAATGCCCAGGATGGAAAGTTGACGGATGGATATAGAATTGGCATCACCCATCAGCAAGTACCTGAATTACGACAGAAGGATAATCAAATGAGTTGGCACGACTTTCTTCGTTTCTTTCTCCTATGTGCACATCATTTAAAGCAGCACTATCTTCTATATCTGTCAAAGGCAGGTCTGAAAGTTCCCGATTAAGAACCAATTCTTTTAGCTTCATGTATACAAGGTCCTTCTCTTTCTCTACTACCTGCTTATCTAAGCAATCTTCCAATGGACGGCTGTTGGTATCCAAAGAGGCGGCAACATCTGAAGAACCCAACCCATTGGACTTAGAGGAATAAGGAATTTCAATCTCAAAGGATGGTGGGTTAAAAACTTCAATTCCTTCCATCCTAGCATGTGAAGGTGACTTAGAAATTTCAATTTCCTCCGTCCTAGAATGTGACGGTGACTTAAAAACTTCAATTTCTTCCATCCTAGCATGTGATGGTACAGCTTGGAATAGAGTTCTCCATTTTTTCGTCTTCTGCGGAGAAAAAGTACTCGGGGCAACAGCTACAGAGGATAGTAAGGACATCAACCTACTTGTTTGAGCATGATCCAACTCAAACCAAAAATGATTTTGAGTGTAGTAGTTGTCAATAATTATTGGCTTAAATTGCTCTTCAGGCAATGGATGGCATCGTAACCGGACATGAATTTGAACCTTGTGATAGAAATAGAAATAGAAGTAGAAATTTAATATTACTTTAAACCTTTCTTTGATTGTAATACAGCATGTCTCCAATGTAACCAACCATAAAACTCAGTTACAACTAAATCATATAAGAGAATATCCCATACAAATACCTGAGCAGGAAATAGTGTTCTCTCCGAACCATCAGTGGTCCATGCATATGGATTAATATTCATTTGGCCTGAGCTAGCAGCCTCAAAAATGCCATGAAGTTTCCTATCACTGTAGTTGAATAGAAACAATGGCAAACCTGGATCAATATTCTTTACGTATGGAAAGTGTTGAGCTGGTAAGCCTGTTAAATTTTAAAACAAATCTCATCAGTTTTCAGAGCAAAACTAAGAAGAAATGAAAGAGCAGAAATAGTCACATTACTCAATAGAGATATAAGTTCCTAACAGATAGATTGTTGTGATCTAGACATATACACATGCACATCCTTGAACCTAACCAAAAAGGTGTCATGTAAGAAGCACGGATGCTTCTACGGAATAGGCATGTCGTGCCGGACACTCATATCAGACACCGACACTTGAACATTCCTAAAAGCGTGTCCAACACTTCTTAATACATCTTAGCCTCTGTTTGGTTTCACTGAAAAGCTGGTTTATTTTATAAAAAAAAAAAGAAAAGAAAAGAACAGAAAAGGCAGCTTTTAAGCTACATCATTTGGTTTATCTAAAAAGTCAACTAACTTTTTTTTTTATCTCTTTTTCCAAGAAAAAAAGCATATATCACAGCCCAAATACCCTAATTTTTTTCAAGTAAAATTACTATAATACTCTCAAATAAAAAAGTCAACTCTCCCCATAAAAATAAAAAAAAATTGTGCCAATATTCAAAACACTGCAACTTAAAAAAAATAATAATAATGGCACATTTTTTAATAAAAAGAAAAAAAACAAAAATAGTGACCATAAAAATTTATACCAAACTATCTAACTTTTTTTTATTCCTATTTTTTCTAAAAAAGATAAACCTCTTAAACTACAAGCTTTTTAGACATCCTATACATAGCCTTAGTTAAAAACTTGAATTTATAATTCCCGACATGTTGGGGACACTTCGATAACATTTTTTGAATTCGTAGCAATAATATTTTGGATACTCAAAATAAAACTTATTCACGCTAATTATATTTTGAAACATCCATAAGATGAAAAATATGGCTTTTAATTCAATTAATGACATGTTTTCTTTTCTCCACTACATTTGAATAAATTATTTATACATTTGGCATATAATACATATATAAAAATGTAAAATCTTAACATGTCCTAGAAGTGTCGTCCTATGAATTTTTTGAAAATCAACGTGCCAGTGTATCTGTGTCTTTTCCTCCTCCATGCTACTCAAAGTGTCATCATTAAAAATGAAATTGCTTCTACAGCATTAGTTTTGAAGACATACAAGTTACAAAAGCAGAATACAAAAAATATATATATACAAATTGCTACTAGATTGTTGACAACTAACCAAAAAGTTGTTTGAACAGACATTCTTTTATCGTACTGTTCTTGCAACCAAATACAACCCCACCAAGGTGATTCTTCCTCAAATTTCTATGGATAATTGCCTGATTTGCAGGGGAAACTGCACTTTCATTAACTACGAAGGTTTGTGTTCTCCTTCCTGCCCCCATCCTGTAATCCAAATAGATGAAAATATTACAACCCTGCACTTAAATATACTCTCATGCCATTGGAGCCAAGTATATAAATAACAAACATAATAATTGAATGGAAGAAATAAAAAAATGTGGATCAAGTAGAACAAATATTAACAAAGTTTTTAGAAGTTGCAATGCATGGTACAAGGCATAAGCATAACTTCCAATAAGACAGATCAAAAGTATATGTAGATCAAATAAAGAATCTGAGAATAATTAAACTTGCAAAGAAAGCAAGAATGGCACGGGAAGATATGAATTGATGACTTAACACAACGGGTATAAGCTAGTTGGTGCATGTTTTTATGAAGATGCTCCACCTCGTAACCATATTCAACTTAAAACATGGATTTCACATTAACAAATCATTCCTCACGTACTTTTTATTAGGGGTGTTCAAAAAATCGTTGAAACCGTTAAACCAATCCGGACCTATCCAAATCGTATGGTTTGGTTCGATTTTTTTTGTGAACGGTTTTGTTCCGGTTCCAAATAATTAGGAACCGTTTCTTATGGTTCGATTCCTGGATTAAACTTCAAAAAACTGCATGGAACCGAACCGATCCGTCAATTATTAATAATATTTATATTATGTACTATATATAAAGAAAAAATTTGAAAATACTAATTATTTTATTTTACTTATTTTTTATTTTATTTTTTTATTTTTTTATTTTTTTCTAATACCATCGTAATATTATATAATTGATAAACTATTGGTAATAGATGAAAAAGTAATAAAATATACTTCATAATTTATAAAAACGAAAATCTCTTTTTGTAAAAATATGAAAAAGTAATAAAATAAAATGTAAAATAAAATAATATAAATAAAAAAATAAAAATTTAATAGAAAAAATTTAAAAAATAAATGTATAATTTTTTTAAACATAAAATAAGCAACAAATACTTACCCCTTAGAACAGCGGTTCCAAACCAGAACCGAACCGTTATTTATCGGTTGAGTTCGGTTCGATTCCATGATACATACGGTTCGATTCCAGTTCTTAAACTCTTGGAACCGTTTAGAACGGTTTGGTTCTTGGTTTAGCTCAAAACCGAACCAAACCGGACCATGGACACCCCTACTTTTTATGATTATATCTCATATTTTCAACCATTATGCCATGAATAACTTATTCTTCCCCTTTTTTCAGCACCATCCACGTAAACAAATTTGTAGTGCCTACTCATAAATATAATGTAATTATATGCCAAAAAACGAATGGAAAAATGAGTTAGGGATGCCTTTCATCATCCACGAGCCGGTTTTAAACTTCCAATTGATTCCTACTCCCTATTCCACACTCGTTAATAGATTGAGACTTTCAGAACTTCCAATCAAGGTTGCCTTTTGCTATACAACTTAGGGAACAACCAAATAAGATCCTAGAGGAAGCTGACAATAGTTTTTCTATTAAAATTTTTTTTTTTCCTTTTGCAAGTGAATCAAGTGATAAACCCAATAGAACCTGCTGTAGTGCTTGTGAAGAAGGACAAGTAATTTTATAATGTCCTAAGGACCGGATATTAGATTTTGTAAAAAATCTTGGGGCATGAACCTATACAATCTTGAAATATTTAAGAGTTAGGACTAATACTACTATAATTATGAAGTTTTTTTAAAACTTAGGAGCCCATACCCATCCCCCTTCCTTGGGTTTGTCTGTGCTTGTGGATGTTAAAAACTGAAGAAGACAGATCTCTAGCATTATCTCACCCCTACAACCCACCCACATACCAACACAGCAAGGAGAATTAGAAGCATAAACTAAAATGTGGGTTTATTTCAATGTTCACCCATAATGAAATAAACCCTAGAAATCGAAAACCATCAACTCAAATTTCATGGTTCAAAATGAAACCCCGCAGAGTCACACAACATACGACTCTGTGAATTGAGAACGAAAAAGGTGAAGTTCATGCCACAATCCAATTCTCATACCCCAACAGGGAATGCAAAAGAAAACTAAAATACGGAAAAATCTAAAAGCTCATCAACTGAAAAAAAGATTTAAAAAAAACAGGAACGAAGAACAAGAACAAGTTTGTTGCCCTACACACAATCGACCCATAATATGATTATACAAATGCATTATATACACCGACGTGCAAATAGATACACAAAAATGTATACGAGAATTATCGTGAGGACATATATATTGCATATAATTATACAAATGTATACAGAGAGGGATTGAGAATGTTAGCCTGAATGAGGAGTAAAAGAAACTGTCAGCCGAAGCGCGAAATGGGATGGGGGGAAAAGTAATAAAAGGAAGAGAAAACTGGGAGGAACAGAGCCTGGCGTACTGTAGCAAATTGCAGGCTTCAAGGCACTAGAATATTCATGTCACTGCGTAACATAATTGTTTATTTGTTTATTTAATTTTATTTTTAATAAAAAAATATTTATTATTTAATTAAATTATTATATTTTTTAATTCTCTCATTTAGATGAGTTAAAAAAATAAATTTTTATCAAAATACAAAAAAATAAAAAATAAATCAAAATAAACTAATAAATCAAATTATATGTTATTTATTTGAAATTATTTTTATTTTTTTTGATCAAAATTTTTACTTTTGTGGTTCATTTTATCAAAATAATTCAAAAAAATTACAAATTTTAGTCAAAAAAATAAAAAGAGAAAAATAAACAAGATTCTTAAATTTAGGCCCAAATTGGATTGCTTACAAATTTTGATTTTTAAAAGATTTAATTTTTTTAGAAAAAAAAAATGTTTGTAATTGCTTTTTTTTTTTGCATTTTATTAAAATATTTTAAAATAATTTCTCTTTTGCTTTTAATTTATAATTTTTGAAATATTAGCACGACGTCTTTGGTTTTGTGAGAAAAGTTAATTTTTTAAATTAAATATATTATAGTCATTTTACTTAATAAAAAACTTACAGTATTTGGAATATATATATAATTTTTTTTAAATGTGAAAAGGAAAAGTTAGTAATTTTTTAAATATACCAAATAATACCGCTTAAAATATGATTTTTTTTAAAAAAAATTAAATTTTAAGTAAAACAGAACAGGGGCTTAGCCCAAACAGAAAGGGTAGTGATTTTCACATTTTTAAAAAATATATTTTTACTTTTTTGGCCTGGTAACTTAACTTTAATTAAAATCTTTTTATTTATAGTTATTTTAATAAGTAAAATATTTGTCTAGTGAATCATTGGATGCCTTGAGCCAAAAGGCTTTGGCTGAGAGTGAAATTGTTATATTTTTTTAAATTTATTTTTATATAATTTTATATTTAGTATAGATCTTATTATTTGATAAATTTTAACGAGTAAATTTTTTTAAAAAATATTTAAAAATATTTTAGATTAATAATTAAAAAAAAAAAAAGACTAAAAACCAATAAGTAACAAAGCAAATTTTTTAAATTAAAAAATAAAGCTTAAAACTTATTTTAACTTTAAACAAAAAGACAATAAACTCGGTTTAAAACTAATTGTCAAACAAACCCTTCGTCATTATTCATGTAAATTTAGAAAGTTATTTTTTATTTGTTTACTTTTTACACGTGATAATATTGTAATTTTCCATGACTAAAAACAAAAAATGAAATAAAAATGGTTTAAAAATAGAAAATAAAATAGAAATGGTTAAAAGGAAGTGTGGAAATCAGTTCCATTTAAGAAAATGTATGGGGATGAGTTTCTCTCCATTTCACTCCGGAAAATGTTTGGATAACGGCCAAGGAGGGAATTGGATTAAAAAATACTAGAGATTCATCATTTCGACTTTATTTCTTAGAATAAATAATTTTGCGTTTGTATTATGAGATTAAAATTATTTATTTGATGGATGAGAAATTATCCTTATTCGGTGTATTACTAATATTAGATCTTTTTGGTATTATATATTAATATTGGATTTTAAATTATATATTTTTTATTTAATAATTAAAAATAATTCTACTATTTATATCTTAACCAAATGTTAACTAATTTTTTTACTATACGCATAATTTATTTTATAATTTTCTAATATTAAAAAATATATATATATATAATCTATTGTATTATTTATCTTCTCTATCTTATTAAATTTCATTCACAATAACAAATGAGTATGTGTATTGTGGACCTACCATATATTTGACGCATTTAGAACTTATTTTGATTCTACATTGATGATTTAAATTACAAACTTTATTTATTTCAATGTACAAGTTATTTATACAAAAAGTTAAATTAATCAAATATCGATAAAATTATAAATAAGTTACATTTGTTTTAAAAAATTAACAATAAGTGAATAGCACAGTTAATTTTTTTTAAAAAAAAATGCATGCAATTTGTTTATTCAAATATTTGATTAATTTAATTTTTTACTTTATTAATTTATATACCAAAAGTAAACAATTTAAATCACCAAAATAGATGCGAAGCCAAACTCACACACCCCAAATGTATGATGCAATTTACACTGGCAACTACAAATAAACAAATTCCAAAACAATAATACTATAAGGATTGTACTTTTATAACTACATTTGAGTACCGCATAATGTAAAATTTTATATATAATACTTAAAACTAAATTGTGGGATCATAGAATAATATAAATACTACGTATAAAAAGTCACATAATGTGGTAGGTACCTAAATATAATCATCAAATATAATCATCATAATATTTTTCATTTCAAAATGTTTCACCACACATTTCAATTTTTAGGTATCGCATGCTCATTTATCATACTTGTAATTTTTATTAATTATATAAAGAGATATGAGTGGCTGATCACATTAAATAGAAAAACAAGAAATGGTAAGAATAGGTAGATTGAGGCAGTGTAGCGTTATTATTTAAGAATTTCATGCTATTATGAATAAAATAAAATATCAAATTAATTAATACGTGCATGCTTAGACAATAATGTTATGAATTGTATAGGTGGAGTTATCAATTAGTATAGTTTCAATTAGAACCTGTTATTTATACCAAGATGCATGCATGGGTAAAGCATGTTGAACATATTTTGATATGCAAATTTTTAATATTCTTCAACACAATTGGCATGTTAATTTATACCATGCATGTATATGTACATGTGTGTGTGTATATATTTATAGAAAAAATTAATTCGTGTGACATTATCAAAATTTGTTATTATTCTATTATTTTTGTATTATAGTTTGAAGGGTGAGATAGTAATTTTATCATGAAAACAACTCAAAAAAGTTAATCGTATTAGGAGAAACACTCTATTCAACTTGTAACTGGGCAAAAACAAAAATATATATAAGAAAATATTATTCCTCACGAAACATTCGACCAAAATTTTTAACCAAAATTTTTGTTGAAGTATTCTTATGCTTTTAGTATGACTAAAAAGATTTTTCGTATTATGTTTTTTTAATATATTTTTTTATAATAAAATTATTTATTTTGTAGTATTTATTAATTTTATTACTAATATAAAACATTAAGTTAATTGAATATTTTTAACTATATGAATTGATTATTTTTATTTATTATATTTTTTTGTAAAATTATATTACCATTTATTTATATTTCAACAAATGTGATATACTCACAAAACTATTAATGTCTAATTAATTTAATTTTTTATAAAAATAATCTACTTAAAAAAATATTATATAATAAATAGTTTTGATCATAAAAATATATAAAAAAAGACTAAAATAATAAATTAATTGCATCCTAAGTAAAAAATACTAAGAACATTCTCAATGTTAAAAACAGTGAGAATATTCTCAGTATCAACAACTGTGAAAGCATTCTCAATTGAATATGTGTGTGTGAGAACATTCTCACTGGTTCAATTTTTGAAATTTCATCGTTTGTTTGCAATGATTCGAACTCTTACCTTTCGGATGGAAGTGTTATATGAACTATAAACCATTAGCATCTCTTGTTGGTTGGAAAATTTTGGTGTCATTATTCTTTCCGAGCCTTCAACAACCGTGGGACAGAAGTTAAGAGACGCATTATTTTTTAATTGATGAGCTGTGTGGTAAGTTATAGCATTCTAACGTTTATGGTTGTACAATATTGATCAATTTATTAAGTACATATCTTTTTTTGGTATAAAATAATACTTTTTTAATTGTGATCAATTTACAATGTGTCTATCTTTTTCTCTTTTTTTTTGATAAAATTGTGTTTTTTCGATATATTACTTATATGATTCTTAGCAAATTTGCTCAGCGATTATAAATGTTGATATTAAAAAACTGATCTCTATGAACTAATTTTGGAATCTGAGAAATTTCCAGCAACAGTGCATTGCTCTTCCTTCAAACCCCAATTCAGAAATTTTTTTTTCTTTCAATCATGTTTTTCGGTTGATCTTTCGAACCATAGCACTTCTCTTTAAACAAATGTCTCGTGATTCTCTGAGAGTATCAAATAATTAATCCTCTAAGCGTGGATTCCGCTTTCCATATGTTCTAAGGGTACATTTGGTTTCGCTTGAAAGTTTGATTTTTCTTTTTTTTTTTTAAACATTGTTTTATCTCACGTTTTTTTATATTCTCATTTAAAAAAATATTTTCTAGTTCTCAATAATAAGGGAAATCTTAAAAGTAGAAAAGTACCAAATTTTAAAAAATTACTAGAGACAACAAAAAATCATATTTTGGCTGACAACTAATTTCATATTTTACATAAAAAAATACTTAATAATTTTTCATAAAGAGGACAATTTGAAAAGCAAGAGGCTTTTCATTAAACTTGAAAAAAGTTGATTGGGGGGTGGTGTGGAGAGTGAGATAAAAACTATGCACCTATTCAAGACTCCAGATCAACAATATTACAAACTGAAAAAATATACTCAAAAATTTATTTAAAATTCAAGATTAGTGGCTCAGATTTATTTGTAATATAGTCCATATAACATACAACTAAATTTGAATTTTTTATTTTAAATTTAGGATAAAAATTTTGACAACATTTTTAAGTAGATAACATTTTTTTAAGTACATAGCATTTTTCTGAGTACAACATTTCTAGGTACACAATTTTAGTAGGAGAGATTTGAGTTGCTAGAATCTCATGGCATAATTTAATAATTTGCATTAAAAAAACAGAAAAAAAAATTAAAGACAGGGTTCTAAACAAAAAAAACAAACAAACTTGGGTTCCAATTGCTCGAGCAGAGTGGTGTTGGATTTCCGATGCAAGACTTCAATCCAAAATGCAAGTCTGATCCATTTTAACCGCAGTGAGGGTATTTGTTATCAGAAAATGCTAAAAGTGGATACTAAGCAAAAATATATAGATATTCACCTTCTCACTAGACAAATTATTCTATAGGTAAAAGATACCAGGTCATCTAATACATGTGCAATATGTATTTTTTAAATATATAATTATGTTAATGTGCAATAATTATTGCCCCTTAATATAACTAGGGTCATTCATTAAAATTATAAATACATTACGTGTATATATTAATTGGATACACCATATCATTATAATGACGTATCATTTCTCTACCCACATAATAACTTCTCGCCCAGTGGGTGATGCTTAGTATGACCCCTTTGTTACGAGAAATTATTCGGTACTTTTAGAGCACTATGCTTGGCAAAACTAATACTAATAATTTTTAATTTTTAACTACTAATTTTAGTTATAACTTATAATATTTTTTTTTTAATTCCAACATCTTTTACTACAGATTATAACTATTTTTTATTCTATTTTATCTATAAGTTATAATTTTTACCAAATACTCACAACTTCTACTACAAGTTACAATTTATAAGCTGCTACTTTTAACAATACCAAACACTAACATGTGGCACTGCCTACATGACACATGGTGTTTCCATCCAGTCATGTAGCAAAAAACATTCCATGCGAAATAATATTAGCTCACCTTGGTTGAGTAATTGAAAGAAAAAGATGACCCACTTAGTGTGCATCGCACACATTTCTTTTTAGTCGGGAGTATAACGTAGACAATGCTATAGGGTATTCTAACCTTTGTTATATACTGCTTTTTAAAAATATGATTAATTTATTAAATGAAATCAATTGTTTTTTGTAAGGGGATAGAATCCCACATTACCTGGTTATGGGCTCTCAACTCACCTTATAAAATGTGTTACATCATCAACCCACAAAGAGGTCTTTTTTCTAAGAGAAAGAACAAAACTGTATTTGCCCAAGTGGCGAAAATCGGACAATATATTGGTGCGGGATTCAGTAGATGGGTGGTCCCTTCAATTGGGGCCGTCTTTGGGAACCCTAGTTCCACCACGTGAACCCACACGCTGGGGGATAATGTAAAGGAATAGAATTCCACATTACCCGGTTATGGACTCTCAACTCATTTTATAAGGTGTGTTGCACCCTTAACTCACTAAGAAGCCTTTTCTTAAGAAGAAGAATAAAATTGTGTGTGTCCAAATGACAAAAATCGAATAATATCTTAATACAGGATCCAATAGAGGGTGGTCCCTTCATTTTTATATTAAAGTTCTACCGCACAGTAAGTAACAAAACAATATATGACAGGTTACTATTGTTTGCATCCAAAAAAAAACCCTCCATCGCCATTTTTGTGAGATTAAAAGTTAAAACTGGGGAAGTGGTAGGCTCAGCAGCACAAGCGATAGGGGCACGTGATTCCATGGGACAGGCCCATGCTAAATTGTTGCTGCAGACAAACACTTCTTTAAGATGGGATTAATTACAGATTCCCTTATAAGACTCATGCTTGTAGCATCCAGTGTTGAAATTTATAGTGCCTATTTACGTAGGATTAAATAACCAGCACAGCACGCATGATCTGTTGGATTGGACTGACGCCAGACACTGGATGACCTGTAGGGATAGCTTATTCTGATTTTGTTTTAATGGATAATAAGTTTTTCAACAATTTTCTGATTTTCAAATTTTAAATTAATTTTGTCTCTGATTTTTAGATTTTTCTTATTAAAAGAAATAAAAGGTAAAAAAGAAAATGGAACTAACCAAAAAATAGTAAAAGTTCACTAAAGATGATAATAAGCTAGTTTCAATGGAAATTTCTAAAATTTTCATCCTTATTGAACTTTTTAATTTTTTATACTTTTTTTATTAATTCGTCTGACCTAGAGAGATTTTAAAATTTTTAAAAAATACAAACCAAATTTGGTATTAAGAGATGATAAAAAAATAAAAATAAGCATAAGCTGTGCACAAAGGACCTAAAGCCTGTCCAGCTGAATTATGCTCGATATCTATTACTTCCTTGAACTTATTCGAAAATCAAACGGCCCCTAAATGGAATGAAATCAGACTGGACAATGCAGCACCAACAAATTATGTGGCCAAACCTATTCCACGACAACTCCAGTTTGCACCAATACTCACTCTCTCATTGGCATTAACTGTAGACCCCACTATACATTTAACAGTAAAGCCAACAGTTTGCACCAATGAGAGAAATCAGTATTGTTCATCAGCGAACAAATTTATTTTCCTTATTTGCTCCTCCTAAAAAAAATGTTTATTTTGCTCCTTTCTCCTCCTAAAAAATTCCTTCAGGCTGTTATAAGAGTCATATTGCGTAGTTTTAAATATCCAAATATATTTTTTACCCCGTCAGAAAGTGCATTATTTTATATGAACACGAACTCAATTAATTTTTTGTGTCATCAAAAAAAATTCTAACAGCAGCTAACCCTATATAGCAAGCCCTTTACAATGCTAAAGTAGGACCAACAGTTCCACAATACCACTTTGCATAGACGGAAAGTCATGTAAAAGAAAGGTTATGCAATATATGCCAAGAGGAGGAGGAGGAAGAGAGGAAGGCAAGAACCTTACTGTAGATTGGCAACTGGCTCACTAATAATCTGATTGATTATTCGATGATCTTCAAGCTTTCGCGCATTACGCTTCTTAATTCCATTTCTAAACAGGGTGCTTCCTGAACATGGGGCTTCTTTACAAGGTAAATATTGTGCTGGCCTCGTCTCCGCTGCTTTCCTTTTCAGGTACTCTGCTGCCTGCGCCTGAACTGATTTATGACCAAACGGCAATCACAATAAGGAATTAGAGACATGTCACCCACAAATTCTATACAAATATTCAAACATAAAACTACTGTACCAATTACCAAATATTATCCACCAAAAGCAATGAAAATCTTCAATAGACTATGAAAGGAGAGGAAAACCACCTCAGTAGAGAATTACAAGTTGCAAAATCAATTAAAGTTGTAGCGGGCATACATTGCCACGACGTTTGCCTAAATTGTGTATGGCGGGCGTACATAATATCAGGATTTCCACTATTCCACACAAAGAGTTCGTATTTAAAAAAATATATTAAGGTTGGTGTCACAAATAGGGTAAGGTTGGTCGCAGGTGAGACATAATCTATATACCTAAATTAAAATTTGAGATGTAAGCTGGTGGTTTGGATCAATCAACACGTACAGTTCTATTGATTAGCAACTAATCTTCTGGATACCACTTTAACCAAACCATGTAAAAACCATAAATTGGAAATGTCTGCACACAACATTTCTATAGGCCAGAGGTTAGAGCAATTGGAGCTGCATTTGTTGTCAAAACATGTTCATCTTAGGAGACCAAAAATGACTCACGGCTGGCCAGGGCCATCATCTCTCACACAAATAATATTGAAAAATCAATACCATAAGATTGATAAGACTCACCAGAGCGGGAAGCAGATGATTCCACAGCAACATCCTTGAGTTTCTTAATTTTGCCGATAATTTCAACATTTCTAAGGAAGTCATTGGCTTGAAAGTCATTCATACCATTCATCTCAAAGCATGAAAGTGCACTTTCACATGCCTACAAAGAGTAAAGTCAAAATTTTAAAAAAGGATATTATTAATTATATGACCATAAAACCTCAACAAGAGAAAGGAAGAACCAAATAACATGAATACTTAAAATTAAATACCTGGTTGATTTGATAGAACCAATCAAAAATTAAACATGTATAACTAGCCACACATTTGTTCAACTCGCAATATAAAATGTTAACATAATATCCTAAGTTGCAGGGATGAGAAGATAAAATAACATGTCATGTGCATTAACTTAGTTCCTTAGGTCATTCCAGATGAATAGACCATTACATGCAGTAACGTAGTTCCTCATGTGCATTAACTTATTTCTATCCATGCAATATGGTTCAGGAATATGATTATATGAGATATGAAATGAAAATAGATATCCTTATAAAAACTAAGAAAAATAATCAAAGCAATATATCCCAACAAAAATACTGAAAAATCCTCAATTCAGGTACATGTATATGAAGAACAAATTAAACACCGAGAAAATAAAAATCAATTATTCTAGAATCCGTATTTTAGAAAAAGAAGAAAAAACATGGGAAGTTTATTTTGCATTACAACCTCTTAGCGGCATCTACTCCCCAAATACATATCTAAAGCTTTCATTAGCTACTTTTCACCTATTTAATTTCATAAACCACCTCTGATAATTCTTGCTCAACAATTCGAACCAAACTATAATTTTTACCGGATGATGTCCCTCTTAAAGTCTCAATCAGAACAAAAGGTATTGATACAATAAAACTTTACAAAGGAACTCTTGACCCATCAGTGTGGGGGCATGTCCATTTAAACCAAGCATGTGTGCTGCGTTCTGTGGGTCATAGGCATCAGCAAATAATATAACCACTTTTGACATTATATAGAACCAACAAAATGCACTTTGACATGATCATAAATCGTGTTTAGAACTTACCTAGGACTACAATAGTGCAAGGTGTTACCTTTCTAGCAATGGAGTAGAACCCAATATCGAGTGAATGCTCAGCAAAGGTCATCCATTCTCTGTATGAAACTTGTAGCCATTGATTACTAGAAGACTTCAGTTCCCTCAGAACCAAAGCTTCATATCTCAAAGCCAAGCAACTCTGAAAGCCATTGAATGTCAAAAACACCAGCCAAAATGCATTAAACATTAACACAGTGTTTTTTACTTCACAAACAAAATTTGACAATAGCCTGGTTATGTCATGTATGCAGTGAAACTATGGCATGAGGGTAGGGTAAACAAATAATACAAACGAGGGAAAAAAAATTTTTGAACTGATCATTTCCCTGCACAAGAGTAGCCATCAAAAGCAACTCTGGAAGCCATTGAATGTGTAGAACACCAGCCAAGATGCATTAAACATTAAGACAGAATTATTTTCTTCACATACAAAATTTTACAATAGTCCGGTTGTGTTATATATGTTGGGAGAATATCCAACGCCGAAATAAAATACATGCTCGGGGATCCAGAAAATACATCTTTATTAAGCTTTC
>JAOTRH010000002.1:9769031-9786531 GCA_034768845.1 Heliamphora exappendiculata
TTCAATAATGAATATGCAATAAGGTATATTTTACCTAAGCATGTAACCCACCAAACTATTGGACATTGCATGCGTTTTTGACTTGTAATTGAGAGGTTGAAGACTTAATTCAATGGGATATCATGCGATTTTGCAACCTTAAGAACTTACTGTACGGTGTGATTCCGTAAAGAGTGAGTTAAAAGGGAGAAAGCTTGTCTTGAGTGAGCTTTTTTTAAGTGGTTTAGTTTATCTGCAAGAGAGCACTTAAGTGTCTGGAAAATTAGCATACTTTCTGTGCAATTCTGATAAGTAAAATAAAAATTATAAAATGAACATACATAACATTGGAATTTAATGACAAAAGTAGAGTAAACTAGTATTTGACACTACGTTTTAAAGACAGATTCTTCTTAGCTATAGCGTTTACGATGTTACGAACGTCCATCTTTCATGATATAATGATTTGAATCTAATAGAGAAACATTATAATTGGTGGTCCTAGCGAATCAAATTATATTTTATATTATCTTTACGAGGATTCTAACATTATGTATGCAATAAATTTCATATAAATTTTATGATAAAATTAAAAGAGAAACTCAATATATATATAGAAGAATTTGTAACTATCCAAAATAATTACGAAAGGAAGAGTCATATATATTCGTACCAAATCGGTGCCACTAAAAGTCACCCCTATAATAATAACTTTTCAATTACCCTCTTCAATAAATTTTTCATTCATATTAAAAATGATTTTAGATCATTTTTTTTAACACAAAGGATCGTCGACGAGTTTAAGTAGACTTCTTTAATGCATAAGATAAAGGCTTAAAAAAGAAAGAGAATAAATTCTAGAGAGAGTTTAGTTTTACTAAATGAAATTGTGTACCTTGAGAGGTTGGTGAGCCTTCTCTATATAAGAGGGTTGAAGTATGAGACATCAACGGGTCAGGTTGGGCGCACAATTAGTGCCTAAGCCCATTCACTGACTATGCCTAACGAGTTATTTTTTGTGACGGGCCAAACTTGAACTTAAATGATTAAGTCCAAGGCCTACCCGATAGGCTTAACCAAGGTAGGCTAATGACAGGGTTAGTAGTGAGTTGATGGGCTTTTATATTTTTTTGATTTGATTCATTAATTTTATAGAGCTCGTTGGGTTTGTTTTTCATACAAAAAATAAAATTCATCCAATATATTTAGTTACATGATCGGAAAATATTTGTTTAACTATTTAACAAAAAAAAGTATATTTACAATTTATATTTTTATAAATAAGTGTAATCCATTTATATAGTTATATAGATCGGATCAATTTTATTTTTTGTATAGATAATAAACTCGACAAATTTTGCATAATGAATGAATCCGATAAAAAAATGTAAATAATTCATTTAAAATGAGAAAAAACTAATGAACTAAGCTTAAATAGCTGTTGAGAAACCAAATAAAGAAAAATAAAATTGAATTAGCAACAAAGTCTCATAATTAACATAGTCAATTGTTCAATTCATGAAGAAATCTAATTTTTTATCCTTAATTTTTTTTGAGTTAAGCAAGCCTTTCGGACTGGGTTATTGGACGGGCTGGGATCTAATAAGCATACCTAAGCTCAGTCCAAATATTATTACAAGTCCGCTCAAGTATCGGGCTTAGATCAAATTTTAGCCCAATGAAGTAGACGAGCTTGAGTTGAATAATGAAATAACGGGTAAAATAATGACACTTAGGTTCAAATTTGCATTGATAAGTCATCATAGGTGGTCTCATCGAGCCTTGCCGTCTCTTAGCCAAACTATTGCCATTGCCACGATTGGGGCGTGGAGTCGTCCTTCGAGCTTGCGAGGAATTAAGCTTGATTATTCATACACTCATAATGCGCAAGCTCGGCCTATGGGCCATCATGGAGCTTGGCAGGATCCCTATAAGTTTAGGCACTTTTGGGTTTGGCTCATGCTGATAGGATTGAAAGGAGCCATAATCATTCCTTGTTGGGTTTCAAGTCATTTTTTTGTGGTGTTTGGTCTCGTTCGGGCCTAATTTGTGTCTTTAGATATGTTTTATTTTGGATGGTCCAAAGTATAATTGTGGGTCCAGCTCATTTTGAATTCGGCCTCATCGCTTGTATATAAAGACAGTGATTTGTGGCTATATATTTTATCATGCCGCGATATACAATTGCCTATTTATAATTAGAGCACGGGTTAGTGATCTCATTACAAATCTATTCATTTTTTTGACAACTAACCTTTTATCTGCCTCTTTGAGTGGCTTTTATCTTTGTCTCTTTGGGTAGCAATTGGGCCAGATTGGCTCAATTTACTATCAAAATGATGCAAGTTTTTTAGCAATTGGGTGTTGTTGGGCCGTACTCTTAAAATTTATACCTCAACTTGTATAGAACTCGTGATCATAACAGGACTTCAATAGTTATGGGGAGAAATAAATAATCATCTTCATCTTTGGGTGGCATTTGGGCCACTTGGGCTCGGTTTACTACCAAAGAAGCAGATGATAGGCCGTGGGCCTCCTACCCGGTTCAGTTTTTACTTGGGTCGGTAAAATTTCATGTCTTAATGGCCCACGGAACTAATGAATTGGATGCTATACTCTCATTATTCAGTTAAATTTGGTCCAGTTGGGTTGGGTGGTGCCCCGGTCCGTTTTGTTATGTTTGGTATTAAATTTAGAACCAAAGAAATTTTCATCCATATCATGGATTCAAAACTAAACCAATCGTTTAGGTCTCCTTTGTATCTTTTACAGTTTTTTATTTTTCGTTTACAATAAATAAAAAATATTTTTTATTTATTTTTATAAAAAAATAAAAACAAAAATAAATTTGGTACATATATGTTTAAAAAATGGGTGGTCAATGATTGTAGTCGGTAATAATAGCAAAAGGTTGCGATGATGGTCAGAGGTTTTTTTTAGTTTGTAAATCTAAAAAGTTTTTTATTATTTATAATATAAATATCACAATAAATATATAATTTTAATAGAAAAATTGAATCAATACATTTTGAGTCTTGGATTAGTTGGATTTTTTGAATTTCTCGAATTTTCCGTATACCCTTATTCTTAAGTTGCTTTCATAACTCTCTCTCAAAAAATTATAGTAATTTTTTGAATTTTTTAGGACCCCTCTACTCTTAAGCTTCTTTGGTAACTCTCCTCCTAGAGTTTTAGTGATGATTGATCCATAGAGAAAACAGAAATGGTGCTAGTTCAATCAAATGGTACATATTAAATTAGACGGAATTGACGTGACGGAGAAGGAATTAATATTCATACTTTGACTTGATCAATATGAGCGTGACTTGATTCCGATCGAAATACTAATTCAAAACTTATTGATTCCGATCCAAATATTAATTCAAAACTCATTCACACGGTGGGGACTCTATGATTCGAAAAATAAGCAGTGATAATTATATCACCATGAGCCAATAACGATGAACAGGATGTAAAATAAGCAGTGATATATATATATCTTTTGAATATGTGTTTAGAATCTACATGTTGTGAAATATAAAATAAAGTCTATATTGAATATAAAAAGTTTAAAATAAATAAAAAATATATATGTTTTTCACAAAAGGAAAAAAAAAATTTACTACCAAATGAGAAAGTAGTGTACAATATACAAATATTGTACAAAATAATATAAAATAAAAAATAAAAAACTTTTCAAAATGAAAACTTTCTCAATTAATATATAAAAAAAGAAAACGATGTTAAATCTATAAAAACCATATAAGTCGAGGAACTTTTCATTTGTTGACAATGAAAGATAGTGTACAATAACAAAAAAATTAGGATAAATTACAGTGATCTCCGATGAGATTTAGTAAAACATTAATTACCACCGTGGTAGTTTTTGAAATGTCATTAACCTTTTATCTGGTTTAGGTTTTGTATTAAATTAGTCTAACTATTAAATTTTTGCTCAACTGTGCCTTATTTGACGAGTTTTTTGAATAAATTTTTATGATCCAATTCGTTCATTATGTAGAACTCGTCGAGTTTGTTAAATACACAAAAACTTAGATTCATTTGATATCTGTAACTAAGTGATTGAGTAACATTTGTTTAACAATATTTTTTAAATTATAATTTTTATTTATTTATTTATTAGGAGATCTTATTCAATCACTAAGTTACAGATATCGGATGAATCTGAATTTTAATATGCTAAGCAGGCTCAACGAGTTTTATGTAATGAACGGATTAGATCATAAAAATTTATTCAAAAAACACGCTAAATAAGGCACAATTGAGAAAAAATTTAATAATTCGACGAATTTGATGCAAAACCTAAACCAGATGGGAGGCTAATGACATTTCAAAAAACACGGTGGTTGATATTTTACTAAATCACATGAAAGGTCACTGTAATTTATCTAAGAAAATATAATTTTGTACACATATATGTACATCTATATATATATCATCACTAAAATGTCGTAAATATTTAAAATGAAAATATACAATCTCATAGGAAAAAAATAGCAATAAAAAAATAAAAGCATTATCAAATAAAAAATAATTGACATACATTGTTATATTTTAATTAGGAATAAAATTGTACAAAATACTATTAACTTTCAAAAATTAAATTTTATAAAATAATAAAAAATAAATATAATTTATTCTTAAATAAGTACTAAAAATATGAGCTCTAATGCAATCTTCTTACCTAAGGGAAAAATTTGCTACGCATGTAAAGAAAATTATAATTAGAAAAAAAAAATATTTTCTTCATGATTTGACTAATGAAATTAAGAAGCTTTTTAAGTTAATTGCGTATTAAGGGTAGTGAAGCCAATGGGATTTATGAGAAATATTTACATGCCTTGAGGGTACCATGTTAGCGTATTTAGGTGACACCCTTGACCAATAATATGAGAAAAAACTCAGCCCTTCAACTATAAACAAATTTTTTACTGATTTTATTTTTCCTCGCGTGTTTGGATTAGTTTTTTTTTTTTTTTTTTTTTTAAGTGAGTTTGGGAGGTACAAGAGACAATCAAAGAGAGAAAAAGTGGGTTGGTATAAAAACTAAGTTTTTGTTTGGCATTTTATTTTATTTTTTAAAAGATTATTTTTTTTAAAAAAGTTATTTCTTAACTTATAATATTTGACAACTCTAAAAATTTTATTTTTTTAAAAAAAAACTTTATACATTTCAAACACTAACTTTAGACTCATTTGGCAACATGGGTTTAAGCCAAATTTTTTTTTTTTTCATAAAATCACTTTAAGCCAAATAAATAAAAAATTTGTTTGGTGAACTATTGAGGTGATTTTAAGTTAAAAGACAATAAGCTAAAAACTTGATTTAAATAGCTTTAGGCCAATTGGAAAAAATCTTAATTTAAAGTTGTTATAATTTTTTAAAGGGATAATTACAGTTATCTCTCTTGAGATTTAAGCTTATTATAGGGACTTCCTATGCGGTATCTGAAATTACACTAACTTTTTATTAGATTTAATTTTGACATCAATTGCACTATAACTGTTAAAATTTTCGTTGAAATTTAACGAAAACTGCAACTCCCACCCCAAAACAATCATTTTTACCCCAAAACTACCATTCAAATTACATTTCTCCCCCCAAAATCACAATTTCCACCCAAAAACTACAATTTCGTTGAAATTTGGGGTGAAAAATGGTGGTTTTGGAAGAAAAATATGGTTTGAATAGTAGTTTTGAGATGGGAATAGTGACTTTTGGGTGGGATAGGAGACTTCTGTTAAATTTTAACGAAAATTTTAACAGTTAAAGTACAATTGATGTTAAAATTAAATCTCATGAGAGGTTAGTGTAATTTCAGATACTATAGAGAAGGTCCTGTAATAAAATTAAATTTTAGGAGAGGTAAATGTAATTATTTATTTTTTAAATAATTTTATATTCTATGAATATCATTTGATAGATTTTGACTAGTAAATTTTAAAAATATAATTTTTATAAAAATAGATGTGTATAATAAAAATTATGATATTTTTAAAATATTCAAAAAAAAATTATGTAAAATAATAAAAAGGCTAAAAGGATAAAAAAATTTAGGTTGTCAAACGAGATTTTTTGACTTTTTAAACTTTAAGCAAAAAGGAAAAAAATTGACTTAAAACCAATTATCATTTTTTAACTCATTTTTTGTATGTCTAAAAAATTTGACTATTAAGAAATTTAACTTAAAAAAAAAAAAGGCAAAAAATAGAGTGTCTGGGATAGTTTTTTTAGGGTAATTTTTTTTTGTTGTTGTTAAAGTTAGTACTTGGAATGTATAATTTAAAAAAAATTAATAATAAATTTTTTAAAATTGTCAAACATTATAACTTAAGAATTAATTTTTTTTTAAAATAAAATAAATTAAAATACTAAAGAAAAACTTAATTTTTATACAAACCCACATTTTCTCTTCTACACCCAAACCCACTTCAAAAGAAGTGAGAGATTGGGAAGGAAAATTAAAGTCATTAAAAACTCGTACAGAGAAAGGACAAAGAGAGGGAAATTTGTTTAGAGTTGAGGGCTGAGTTTTTCTTTGCGCGAAAGAAGCATGACGAGGAGAGAGAGACTCCATTTGTCATTATATTATTAGTGAAGGGTACGACTTGGAAACACCAGTGTGGTACTCTCACCGTATGTAAATATTTTTCATGACCTGGACACGCTAGCGTGGCATCCTCACGATAAGTAAATATTTTTCATTTGTTTTGAAGCCGTTTCAAGCGCATAAACAAAAGACGAAAAGATAACTTAGAGCCTATTTGGGATTAAAAGTGCTATTGGTTTTTTTTTTTTTTTAATCCATTTGTTTAAGATAAAAGTGTTGCACGATTTTTAAGATAATTTAAAAAAAATTAAATTTAATTATTTTTTTTTAATATCTATTTTTTTCAAAATATTCTAAATACTCTCACTTTTTTTTTATTTTTTTTAAAAAAAAATTAAATCTCTTATAAATCAAGTTTTAAAACTATGCCAAACAAGCGCTTAGTATTTCTTTAGGAAAAATATATTATGTCCAACTTTTGAATAAGCCTTCGTTTGTAAACTTGATTTTAAGTCGATTTTTTGACTTTAAACTATTTTAAGTTAAAAAATTTAAAAATTTATTTGGTTAAAAAAATAATAACTTTTAACTCATCAAAAAAATCACATAAGCTCAATATAAAATTTTATGGTTGCACTTCAACCTAAATAAGCTGAGGTATGATTATTTAATTAAAATTTATGTAATTTTATACGTAAAAAGATAAAATTAAAAATTATTATGAGAAAAGTCAAAAATCTTAAAAACAAATAGATTAAAAATTAGAAGTTAAAAAATAAAACTTTTAAATTTTTAAAATTTAAAATTAAAAATAAAAAAATTAATTTTAAACCAACTTAAACCGGTAACCAAAAAAGGTTAAGTGAACAACTCTATTGTGAGAGCCGATTATTTCAGGTATAAAACCTTAGTGTGAATAAAAAAATAAAAAAAAAGTCTGTCTTGATTTATAGGACATTTTTTTTAAACAATCCATAATAGCAACCCCAATCCACGTTCAAAAATTTTATTTGATAGTAAAAATTCACTCTGATTCATTTTTAAAGCCTTGTTTATTTTAGAAAATAACAACTTAATTCTCTAATTTAGAGTGTAAAATTTATAGAGAATGATTCTCTGTATATGAAGAATGAATATTTTAGTCTTTAAATAAGACAAATTTTTTATTTTTTATTTATTTTTTATAAGTTATGTATTATTGAAAATATATTAACAATATCTTTAAAAAGTGAACACTACCAAATTCAAACAAAAATAAATCTTTATTTTAATTAATTGAGGTCGATTATATGATTTTTTTTTATCTATTTTACTATGTTAAATATCATATTTTTATTTAGATTCAATAAATTTATATATTTTTTTAAAACGATATTTTATGTCAATTTAAGTTTTTTCCTCTTTCTAATATTTTTATTATTAATAATCTTATCATTTTTTTACTACTGCATTAATTAGTTTGCGTTATATACATCTAAATTATCTTAATTTATTTTTTTATATTTTTTTAATTAGTGCAAATCTTATTATTTTACGAATCTTTTCTAGTATTGTCACGCATATGTTTTAACATTTATATCTCAGCAACACTTATATTATTTATGTAATTTTTTATAAAAAAATATTACTATTAAATATATTTTAATAAAATTTTAAAAATTATAATTTACAATTTGAAGCGAAAGTGAAAACTATTTGTGTTTTATAGATAAATAAATGATAATTTTAAAAACAACGGTAAAAATAAAATAATGTGATTAGAATTAATATAAATAGTATAACGCTTTGTAATTTTTAAAAAAAATATATATTTATTTTTTAAAATAGGGTGTTGGGTTAGAGACTGATCATACTAAAAAACAAATGAATGTGACGGCATTTTGATCATAGCCCTCTAGCTTGACAGCATCAGACCAACGGAAGCTTCTTCTTTTTAACTGAGCAATAATCCTCTACATACGCCGCACTCCTTCCACAACGAACTAAGCGTCTGAACTCACACGGCCAATGTCTTGGGACTTTTCATAGGAGGTATTTTTGAAGTACAAGTGATATTGCATAGTATTTTTAATAATAAATAAATGTAATATATATAAGGTGAGTTATTATTTATCTTTTACCTATTTAATAAAAATATTTTAAAATTTATTAGAATTAATTGAGTTTAAATTCTATTTTAGAAGTATGTAAGAGTTTTAGTCTCACTTAATTTTTTTATTAGATTTAGTTTTTTTATTAAAAATTTTATAATTTTTTGGTTCGACATGTTCTTTAGCAATTGGTGCTTCATTTTTATTTTAAATGCATTGATTATAGGATGCATTATCCTATATAGAAATCGGTGATATATTTTTGCATTTAATTCCTTTGATTTTAATATGCACATTAATTACATAATCATATTGACTTATCACTTTATTTATGAAAAATATTATATATTTTTTGATTTTATGTAGCAATTTCACAAATGTTGATTTGTACAATATCTGATAATTTAATTAGGCAGACATATTTTTCTATTTAAAGAATATTTTTAGACACAAGTATCGAAATTTATCAAAACTCATTAAAATTCAAAAGTGACAAACGATTTAGTTGGAAACTAAAAATCAACTAATTTTCCTATCTTGAAATATATTTCAACTTATTTTTCAATTTGTTCATTGTCATTTTGTTGTACTCAAAACATTATTTACATTTACAATTTGAAAGCACTCCAAATTTTTATTGGTATGTATATGTTGTTGTTAAATTGAATTGTTTTGATTTTAATTTTTTGTTTTAAAAATGTAAAATTGTTCATTTGTGGATATGAAATTAATTATTTTTTTTAATATTTTTTTTCGATTTGTGAATATGAAATTATTTTTTTGGAATGATTCGGTCTCCATGTTTTGAAAATAATTCATATTTATTCTTTTTTTGAATGTTTTATATTTTTGTGTCTTCGTGTATTTAATGTAGTTCTTATTGATTTTATTTTGAACTTTTTATTTTTTATTTTTTTTTGATATAATTACATGATAAAAATATCATAGTGATTTTGGTAAAGCATATATGAGATATTTTTGAGAACCTATTTCATCACATTTATAAGTTGAAACAGTAGTAAATTTTTCTAAATACGAAGTAAATTAATACATTTATCAGCTAAAACAAATATGAAATTTCTCGAATTCAAATTCATGTAATATATTTATCAGAGTACCTAATAAGTTTATATTTCATATGTTTGGTAGTTAATATGATACTTTTAGCAGTTCTATAAAATTTCATAATTTGAACTCAAAAGATAAATGTATCAATTGTAACAACAGTATAAGTTACAGATTCGAATAACAAATAATATATTTATTAGTTGTTCTAACAGTACAATTTTCAGAATACATATTCATTCGATACAGTTATCAGTTTACATAACAATGCAATTTTCTAAATCTGTATTCTATTGATACATTTATTAGTTGTTTCAACAGTATAATTTTCAGAATACATATTTAACTGATACATTTATCACTTCAAATAACAGTGCACTTTCTTATTTGTATTCTATTGATACATTTATCAGTTGTACGAAAAGTGATACGTTGAAGTAACAACGTAATTTTTAGAATACATCTTATGATTTAATATTATATTTTTTGCGACGTTGATGATAAAGACGACGATGATGGAGGATGAAATCGACAATAAAATTAGGGTTGTGGTGATTATGACGTGAGATTTTGGAGAGAGATTTTGAAATTTTTTTTTGAAGAAATTTGAGAAAGATTTATACGACAGAATTTTTTTACTCCTACTTAGAAAGTGATTTGGTCAAAAAAAATTTCTAAAAAAATGATTTAAGAGTATTTTAAAAAATTAAAATTGAGACGAGACTAATTTTAATAAAAAAAATTAAATAAAATTAAAACTAATTTTATTATTAAAAAAAAAGACTTAATTTTAAAATTTTTAATTTATTATCATAATATTGAATTAGAGTACCATTATGCAGTCGATGCTAAGGAAACACCGAATAATTACTTGCTATATACGTCCCGTCCGGATGAGTTGTCAAGATAAGTACATTTAGAAAGAAAAAAAAACGATTCTCATCTCTTGCCTCTCTCAGCGTTCTGAATAGCCCTTTCCTTTCTTCTTCCAACAAAAATTGTAGCTTTCCTCTGTATTTGTTAACAGTTGGCGCTTTCCAATGTCGAGTACAGACGATCCCACGAAAACGGAAACGCCGGCCGGCGGCGCAGAGAACAATACGCCGGGGACGGAGTTCGTCGCCTCGGGCATATTGAGACGATGGAGGAGAGAGGATTTTCTGAAGAGAGGGTCTATAGGTCTTCGAGGATTGGGTTTGCTCTTCTCGTTGCTCGCTTTCATTATCATGGCCAGCAACAAGCACGGCGATTGGAAAAATTTCGATCGATATGAAGAATACAGGTCATAATCAAATCAATTTCTCACTTTCATTCTGTATATGGCTGACTATACACATATATATATAATCACACAATTTGATATGATTTAAATGTTATTGTTATGATTAAATCGAATCAAACCAGAAAGAACACATAAATAATTGCAATAACGCATAAGATTTACGTGATTCTGCTTGGAATTTACGTCTACAAACAAGATCGGCAGATGCATCATATGAAAGAGTGTCTAATAATTCACTGATCGAGCACTCTTGCGCCCAATTCTTTCAACTTGCCTATTAAACGGGGCACAATCGTGAACGAATTTAAATAAAATTAAGTTAAATACAAGAAACGAATCACAACAGTTATGTGTGTATGTGTGATGCTTCATTTGGATTGAATTTATGGAGTTTTTGATTCCAGGTACGTGTTGGCGATAGCCATTTTATCGACGCTGTATACAGGGGCGCAAGTTTGGCGGCAAGTTCAAGAAATTTATACCGGGAAACAGTTGTTTTCACAGCGGACTCTGGCTTTGGTTGACTTCATTGGCGATCAGGTTGGCTTTTAATTTCATTCAATTCTGCAAGTGCTTTTTTTTTTCTTCCCAATTCTACGAATTCCCGAGATATTTCAAGAAAATGGGTTCGCTTTGTTTGTTTTGTTTCACGACTTTAGGAGATTTCCGTTCTTCCAAGTCACGCAGCCTTCAATTAAGCGAAAGAAAAATGTGTGATTGGCAAAACTTTTTGACAGCAGTTTATACATCGTTATGTAGCAAAAATTGTGATTATTTAATAAAAATTATAGTACGTAGTTGAAGTTGAAATAAAAAAAAATTATAAATTATAATAAAAATTAAAAATAATTAAAAATATATATAATTTACAATTAAAATTACTAGAAAAAAATTAAAAATTATTAATAATAGTATTTTCAAAAACTCCCAATGTCTCTGGACAAGAAAACTCAGAAGAATCTTTTCAGACTTTCTAAGTTTAAGAAACCTTACACCCAATAGGGAGAACTAGTTTCCAATTTGCAATGTTTACGAAACTTGATTTTTTAGGAGATTTAGTTTGTTTAAAAAAATATAAAAATAGTTAAATTATTTGAAATAATAAAACTATGTTTGGAGTAGTTTTAAATTTTTCTATTTTTGTTGTTGTAATATCTAATTTGTTTTTACTTTTGCTTTTAAGCAATAATGTTTTTGTTGTAGGCATGTTTTTAAATTTTAGGAATATAGTTAACTTTTTAATTAAAAGTATTATAATTATTTCATTTTAAGAAAAAGTTGAATAGTGTTGATTTTTTTTTTAAAAAATAAAGTGAAAAGTGTTAATGGCTTTTTTAGAGATGTCAAATACTATAACTCCAAAGTTAATTTTTTTGGCAGAAAAACTAAGTTTTTTAGAAATGTCAAATAGAAGGAAATTAATCACGGAGGTGTTTAATGAGTAGAGATTCTCAAATTTTTTTTTTAAAAATACATGTTCTTGTGCCTTAATACATTGAAAATTATTGAATCATGCAAGAATATCAAGACACACCTAATTATTGAATTTGAAAAACACACTTAATAGTCTTTAATGCATTTCGGCATAGGATTATATAACTTTCAAGACAAGTAATTCTTTTATCATGTTTAATCTCTAAAACCATTTTAGAGATGATATGGTATGCCCAAATTTTTCCAAATGATGAGAAAACAAGACTTTGTACTTTGGAGCAATGTGAGGACATTGTAATCTAAGGTTCACAAATACAATAAAACACGGTCTTCAAGTACCCAATTGTCTGAAAACCTAAACATTGACACATTAGTTCACTCAATTGTTTGATTAGCTTATGCTATTAGAAAATTGGTCGAACACGGAGACGAAGCTCCGACACACATCAATTGAGTTTTGCAAATTTCATCGGTTGCAGATTGTATCGTACTTGTTGATATCTGCAGCATCGTCGGCAGTTCCATTGACTAATAGGATGCGAGAGGGGACAGACAACATATTCACAGACTCCTCTGCCGCGGCAATTAGCATGGAATTCTTGGCATTTCTTGCGCTGGCCATTTCAGCCCTCGTTTCTGGATACAAACTATCAAACCAATCTTATATATGAGTAAAGTTTGTTTCACAATTTGTTTTTTTTTTGTTTTTTTGTTTTCTGGTTATTATTGCTTCATTTCTTGCCCACGCCATACACTGATTATACCTAAATTTGTACCGAAGATAATAGGCATTTTCCCTCTATGTATAGTTGAAAACACCCCAAATATAGTATTGTTTGTACGAGGGCAGTCTTCATACCATTGCAGTTTGTAAGTCTTGATTGTAAGTAATTTTTCAATGATAAAAATGTGTGGTTTGAGAATCTCTCTAGCATTATTTTTCTTTGATAAAAATCTGTGGATTGAGTCTCTCTAGCATTATTTTTCTTTGATCCTTGGATTTGATTGTATCAGTTTGATGAAACAAGTGCTCGCTCTCCCTCTCTTGATGACATTATTCATTGCACTGCAAGTTCACACATGGGTAGAAGGAAATGATGGTGGGTCCCGCTACTGGGAAATACATCAAATCTATGTGTTATCGGATTGTATTATTATTATTATTTTATTATAAGAGAGGCCGAAACGCCCGGGACGGAGCAGGAGTCGAACCCGTGGCATGGAAGAGCCTAACCACTAAGCTAGTCCAATCACTTCATTTTGATTGGTTCCCCGTGGTGAGGCTTTGGTAGTTGGGTTTTGAGATGGAGGCCTCCAAGGCAATGTTTGGTGGTTTTTTTGATATCTCATGATATTCGGACCAATTTGCACGCATCTCAATTAATTTCTAAAGAACTAATTCCACCACCCTCTTGCGAGGGTCTTAATTAAAATTAATAATAGTACTTAAAAAATTTTGAACTTAATAACTAAGAAATAACAAACTCTTAAATTTTAAGTCTTGATCACCAGGTCAACTCCCTGGTTTGGTGTTAGGCCTTGGTTTAATGTGAATTTGACAAAGGCTGTGATATGATGTTTTATTGGGATATGTTGATTGGTCTGAGTTGCATTATGTTAATAGGTTATGTTAATAGATTGCATGAACGGGGATCAAATGACATAGATTGCTTAGGAGTTTAAAGAGGGTTTGTTCTGGGGTGATTTTTCACTTGTTATTTATTTGTGCATGATTAGGGGCCATCCTCCTCTGATCCTGGGCTCATGGAATTATCAATATTATTGCCGGTAAAATTTAGATTATCCTATCGTTAAGGTTAGATTATGATTCAACTGGTTTCTTTGGAGTTGTTAGAATTCTAGTGATTGTGAGAACTCGTGACACTTTATGTTAGAGAGACAAGAGTTGTGTTTTGCTTTATTTTGTGATCTTTGTGCTTTGAGGTGAAGCTCTGTCGATTTTTTATTTTATTTTTATATGATTTGGGAGTTGTAGTGGTGGTATATCCATCGAAGCCTTGTCATGTTGGGTGGGTGGTCCCTTTTTACGGTGTGTTTGGCGTGTGGCATTTTTTTTTTAAAGGTGTGTTTTAGGTGGTTGGTGTGTTAAGGATATATTTCTTCTTATTCTTTGTATTTCTGTGTTCTTCGTAGTCTCTTGTTGTGAGAGTTAATTTTTTGTAGGTTAGATTAGATATTTTTTTTCTTTCTTAAGCAGACGTATTAGCTTAGAGTGTTGTACTGAACATTTTTGTAAAAAAATTTAGTATAAAATTAAAACGCTTACTTACCATTGTAACCTAAAAAGATTAATTGCAACGTAAAAAAATTGACAAGATAGCAACTATTAAGTATCATTTGAGGAGGAATTTGAGAATCATATGACAATTAGCACCATACTTTAATGATTGACATGCAGCTGCTCTAATTAGTGTTCTTTATCGGACTCTACTACAACAGCTTTAGATAAATTATTAGAGAATCATTTGATCAAGTTGGACCTTTCTAACATTATAATATATAAAATCTTTTTAACTAAAACCACATAGGCAAATTTTTTGTTATTTTATTTTACTTAAAAGCCCCAGGGAGCAAGTAGAAGATGCCCCAGTAACGGATCCCCATAGCTTTAAAGATTATAAAGCTAACTGTCGTTTACTCAACGATAGATAATAGAATAACGTGATTAAAATCTTTTTAATTTCAATATATTTTTAAAGATAAGAGAAGAGAAATCTTGGCATAATGATAAAATTATCGCCGTGTGACTTGAAAATCACGAGTTTGAAACATAAAAATAATTTATTGTGAATACAAGGTAAAACTGCATAGTATAAATTTATTATTGCCCGCCCTTTTCCTGAACTATGTATACGTGAGAATTTCGTGCACTAAGTTGCTCTTTTTATATTTTTAAAAATAAAACTTATTACTTTATAAATATTAATACACTATGCACGTATATCTATACATTTTTTTTACCACCATCCACCACCCATTAAATGGTAATTAACATCTCTAAAATTAATTTTGGCATTTTATATGCTCATGCCCACACAAATGCAGTTAGCTAGCAGTCGTCGGTGAACGGAGCCGGGTTTTTGCTTACTCAATACTTCCAGAAACTAGGAAGTCCCGAAACAAAGTGGGAAGAAACAAAGATAAACGTCAGCGTTTGCTCCCCCCAGGCCCACCCATCTTTTGTTCACCATTGCAAGGCTTGCTTTTACAAAATCTTCCCTTTAATGACAATATGCCAAAGCCATTCTGATTACAAATAACTATTTTATATATAGCATTCTCCGTTCCCTGTTCCATTGATGGGAGGAATTTGGATAACAGATCAACTCACTTCAACATGTAATAATCCAAATGCCCAACTGCTTAACTATTTTATAGCACAGTGCCCTTTTCACCAATCGCTATGTTCGGTTGATCAAAATTGTCTAAGAAAACAGAGCATAAGCATGATAGATCAGAATCCCAACACCTAGTTAACCTGATTACTCGAATCGTATTTGCAGCAACCGTGTGGCTTCTTCCCGAAAGCAAGTGTTTAGCAAGAAAGCAGAACAAGTTAGCCGAATCAGTTCTAGGCGATTGAACCTCTACTAACAGATAACCATTCCATCACAGTGACAAAGTTTTTAACAAAACCCGAATGTAATCATTACATAAAATAAACTAAAGAATAACAAATGAATCTTCTTCGTTTTTGGGGCACAGAACCATCTGATTGTTCTTTCAATTACTCTATCACATTACTTACTGACCTTTGATTGTAGGTCATGACAAAACTACACAGCATACAGCTCTAGTTTGGGAGAGCTTCTGAAGTTTATGAATATTACTTTATCGAGTTTTTCAAATTGTTAAGTGAACAAAACCCAAACTCCTAATACACTCAACCTCTGCATTTCTCAAGAGTGACTGTACAGTGAAGGGGGGAGGGAGCCAAACCTCCCAACCTGATTGAAGCTTCAAAAACTCCTCTCACTGCATGTTCTCCAACTGCAGTTTCCAGCACTTGGGGTCTAATTCGGCCTGCGAATAACACAATAATCTTAGTCTCCTGGTGAAAACAAATGAGCAGGGAATGTGGCGGATAAAAATAATAAGCAGGGAATGCGGCAGATAAAAGTAAGACATACCCTAAACACCTTCTCTTTCCATTGAAAAACACAGCCCCGGGCTTCTAAATGTTCAATCAGAGGTTTTGGCAGCAATGATTTAAAGGAGGCCTGGAGCTTCACTTTTGTAAGTCCTCCACATGCCAATAGAGCAGCTGCCAGTCCACATGGAGTCAACCTCTGCAAGTGTATGATAATCATGCTTTGTAAGCAGCTGATGCTAGAAAGCGACAACAGCCCAAAACCTGTGACCGAGCTATATGACAAATTTATCTGCGTATAAATGAGAATAAGATTACTGTTAGATGTCAATGTCTCCTTTTAACCTGAGAGAGAGAGAGAGAGAGAGTACCTGTCTGAGGTTTTGAGAGAAGTGAGCAAGTGGAATCATTCCGGCGTCATTGACGTTGTAGCATTTCTTTATGTCTAGCTTGGTTAGCTGCTTACATCCCACGGCAATAGCCGCCAGACCCGAAGATGTAATAAGGGGACATCCTCGACTTTCAAGCGTGTTCAACTTTGAACATTTTGACAATGATATCAAGGAACTATCAGTAATATCTTTACAGTACGATATATTAATCATCTCAAGGCCAGGGCAACCACATGCAATTGCCAGAATGCCAGAATCCATTATTCCTGCTGACCTGAACAAAAGAGCCACATTCAAATTATTACGGATTGCTGAAACTTGAAAGGGGAATGGAAAAGAAGAAAGAAATAAAATGTTATGCCACAGAGAAGAGACAGTTTGGAGTGAGAACAAAGCATATAAAAAATTCTGAAGTTCTTAGACTCAAATCTCAAATGACATGAAGGAAGTCGATCAAGCCTCCTTTTCGTGCAATACATTGAAATAGGGGAAGGATATTCTGTTTGACCTTAAAAAAGGAGGTGTCTAAATCCACAGCCTTAAAGGCCAAATCTGCAGCCTCCCAGGGGCCCACC
>JAOTRH010000002.1:9801689-9819127 GCA_034768845.1 Heliamphora exappendiculata
GATAGAGGCACAGTGAATATTTGATTTTATTCCCTGTTTACTGATTATATATGAACATTTGTGTATCAGTATAAATATAAGCAGTAAATATTTGTATATCAATATTTGAATTTTGTCGTTGAATTTTTGTGACTTGTGGGGTCTTTGTTGCGTTTTTTATGATTATTAATGATGCTTTTTTTTGTTTACATTAGATTTAAAATTATAGAGAAATATTTTAGAAGATAATCAAAATTTGAATCGTCACCTTCTACAACTCAAAGTGAGTTTTTGAAGAAAAATCGTACATAATGCAACTTGCCTGATTTTCTTGCTAGTCAAAGTAAATTTTTGAAAAAAAAATTGTACATAATGTAATTTGTCTGATCTTCCTGCTGACCCCGGCCTACGACCTCGTATTTTGGATTATGATCCAAATATTAGAGACCAAGTTCGTAGAGCGTACTTATTGAAAGGTCCTTAGCAACCTCGTCATCACAATTTTCTAGAAAGAAAATTTGGATAATCTTTTAGAAGGTTTAACCCTTCTTGGTTCGATGAATTTGGTGATTGGTTAGAATACAGCATATCAAAAGATGTAGCATATTGTCTTTGTTACTATCTTTTCAAACCTGAGATAGGAGACCAAGCAAGTGGTGATTCTTTTGTTGGCGAAGGATTTACAAATTGAAAGAAAAAAGAAAGGTTGCAAACTCACATGAAATGTGTTAATAGTACTCACTACCAAGCTTGGAGAAAATATCAGGATTTGTTAAATCAAAAACAACATATTGAAACTATTATCTCCAAACTATCTGATGAAGCGAAAAGAGATTATCGGGTTCGATTGACTACAATAGTTGATTGCATTAGATTTCTTTTGCGGCAAGGGTTTCCTTTTCGTGGGCGTGATGAATCTGAGCATTCAACTAATCAAGGGAACTTTCTTGAGCTATTGAAATTTCTTACAAAACAAAATGAGAATGTCAATTGTGTTGCACTTAAAAATGCTCCCGAAAATATTAAGTTGGCATCTCCTGATATTCCAAAGGATATTGTTAATGCCGCAGCAATTAAGACAACCAATGCTATTCTTGCAGAGCTTGGTGATTGGTTATTCTCTATACTCCTTGATGAATCTAGAGAGGTCTTAATAAAGGAGCAAATGGCGGTTGCTTTGAGATATGTTAATAAAGAGGGATGTGTAGTTGAACATTTTCTAGGCATTAAGCATATTACTAGTACTGGTACTCTATCACTTAAGAAAACGGTTGAAAATTTATTTTTAGCACACAACTTAAGCATATCTAAGGTGCGCGAGCAAGGATATGATGGTGCTAGTAACATGCAATGGGAGTTTAATAGATTGAAGACACTTATTTTGCAAGAGAATGGGTCTGCATATTATGTGCATTGTTTTTCTCACCAACTTCAATTAGCTCTTGTGTCAGTTGCAAAAAATCATATACACATGACAGATATCTTTTTAGTAGTTTCAAACATTGTTAATGTTGTGGGAGGTTCATGCAAACGTCGAGATCTTTTTCGAGAAAAGCAAGCTGCTAAAGTTGTTGAAACTCTACATAATGACAAGATAACAAGTGGGCATGGCCTCAATCAAGAGCATACTTCTATTCGTGCTAGTGATACGCGTTTGGGGTCACATTATGGGACTTGAATTAGTTTGATTGGCATGTTGTCAATTGTTATTGATGTGATTGATGTAATAGTAGAAGATGAGATCATTTCAGAACAAAGAGCAGAAGCATTTTGCTTATTGGACTCAATGCAATCTTTTAAGTTTGTATTTAGTCTACATTTGATGAGAGTTATATTGGGAATTATAAATGATTTGTCGCAAGTATTACAAAGAAGAGATCAAGATATTATAAATGCTATGAAATTGGTTCAAATATCTAAGCAACGACTTCAAATGTTGAGAGACAATGGGTGGAGTTCTTTAGTAGATGAAATTTTCTCTTTTTGTGGCAAACATCAAATTAATATGCCTAATATGGATGAAGCATATGTTATTCAAGGAAGATCAAGGCGAAGAACTCAAGAAATGACAAATTCTCATCACTATTGTATCGAGCTATTTTATATTGTCATAGATATGCAAATCTAATTGCTTAATAACCGTTTTAATGAGGTGAATACTAAGTTGTTAGTGTTGCATGTCTAAATTCATCTATTTTTATTTGCAGCTTTTGACAAGGAAAGATTAGCCCGTTTTGCCGAATTATACCCAAAAGACTTTTCTGATATTAAAAGAATAGCAATTTCTGACCAACTTGAGAATTTTATCATGAATGTACGTTCTACACTTGAGTTTTTGGATTTAAAAGAAATTTGTGATCTCGCTCAGATGATGGTTAAGACAAAAAATATATATATAAGATACCCCTTTGTTTACAGACTTTTAACTCTGACATTGATTTTACCTGTTGCAACTGCTATAGTAGAGAGAATATTTTCTGCAATGAAGATTGTAAAGAACCGTCTTCGCAAGAAAATGGGCGATCAATTGATGCATGATAGTTTAGTTGTCTATATCGAGAGAGAGATATTTAATAGTATTTCAAATGAAAGTATCATGTATCATTTTCAAAATATGAAAAGTCGTCGTGGTCAGTTGTAAGTTTAAATTTTATATTATAAATAGATATGAACTTTTTGAGTAGCAGTTTAATTTATTTTTTCTTTTTCATTATATTTATAGTTTTAAAAATATATCTATAATTTTAAAAATATGCTCTCATTGAACAATAATCATGGTTCCATCCCTGCATGGCGGGAGTGGAACTAAAACAAGTAGAGAGCAACTTAGCTAGGTGAGGGCCAACCAAGCTAACTCGAATTCAATCTATTGAAGCGTAACGTAAAAAAGATCGTTCTCGTATTGCTTTATGAAAAACAGAACGCATATGATAACTATCTGTAAAATGCTATCCCATATTTCCACCACCTGTTACTCGCTCAACTCGGAGACATGCTCAAGCAGGTTATGGAATGCCAAGCAATTCTTCGACTAGGCAAGGAGTCGACTTTGTAACAGCCATGGCACCTGAGATAGAAAATTTAAGGCAAGGAGTCGACTTTGGTTGCACACACTGGTATTCCTATAACTCCCTTCTTATTGTATCATATTTCCTCTTTGTGATTCATAATTCATTTTCTTTTGACACTCAGTAGTTTTTCAAGCGTAAATTCTATAACGAATGTTGTAGATCTCCCGAAAAGGAATGACCCAAGTTAAATAAGTGATCAAATATGATATCTTCCAGATTTAATAATATATATATGAAACTCTTTTTATTCCAGACCACCAATAGCATCTTCGTCGGTCCGGCGGTCCCAGCTTTCCTTTACCAGGTTTCACTTGTAGCATTCTCTGGAGCGTACCTAGCAACACAACCTACAATAGCCATTGATTCAAGCGACTTAGTTGCTTCCGAAGTAGGCTCAGTATTCCAACCAGAAGAAGCTAATGCAAATGTTGACTACAACTGGGTAAGTTAAAGTTCTCTAATCATAACTCTATTATTTTCCACCCATTTCTCCAATTTTCAACACTTCGCTTGTGCATTTCTATGTATTAGTTAGCACACTGCATCTGTTTCCTTGTGCATTCATCTTATAGCGCATTGTTGTCTCATGGATTTGTCAGATGCCTTTGTGGTTTTGGCTGTTTCTGTGGCAGTGATGAACTTCTTGGTCAGGGTCTCGATTTAAATGATAGCCTGCATGCAATGCTATAGCTTCTGGTTCTCCCTTTCCTACTCAATTAAGAAATTTAGCCCCCGATCAGTCGATGCACATGATTCCACCCACAAACCTTCAGAAGTTAAAGAACCCAACCCAGCCAATCACCAAATGTTAAACACACTGCAGCAACTTTTGCTGCAACAAATAGCCAGGTTGAAAAAGAGGAAGATGAGGAAGATGACTTTGCACTACTTTTGTGTTGGTTAGCATATATTCTTGTTGTATGTATCAGAATTGGTATTTTTCATGCTTTGTGCAGGCATTCCAATAGACAGTCAAATACATCTGAAGGCACATCTACTGGAATTATTGAGATTTTTACTTGTGTCAATGTTAGCAACAAGGCAATATCATCCATACCAGCAACCCGAGGTCCTGTTCCAAGCAATGCATTAGCTCTGACTGATCCACCTGCATCAGTGAGGACTGGAAAAGATCAAGACATGATTGAACTTTTGAGCATCACCTTGTCAACTATTATAGCCCCTCCTCCAACACCCGACGCTCGTGCAGCCTCTTCTCAGAACATTCATCAAACACCTGTTTACCCAACCACGCAATGGTATCCCTATGCTTCCCAGGCTTTTCCTCAAAAACAGGGACAATTGCCCTTCAACAATTATGTTGTTCCCTGGGCCCAACCCCAATCCCATCACAGCTACAGCCTCAAACTCAACCTCAATATCCCCAGAACTCATCTGCCTACCATCCTCCATGGGCACCAACTCCTGGTTGCTTCAGCAACCGGAATCATTTATCCACAACTCATGTCGTGTTTTCAACTCCACAAGCCAACGCAAGTGCGTCTAATACATCTTTGTAAGGGGAAAGACCCGTGCAGCATTTCAACTCGTTCCCCACAAGAGGAAGCAAGAGGAGGCAATGTATCATGATTACCCATGAATGGAGAGCCAAGGGTGAGCCCGGAACCTACTACCGTAACTCCTGCAGAAAGATTGTTTGAAGATCTTAATGTTCTTGGCAATGGAGATGGCAGGTTTCAGACAACCAGCAGCCAAAGTATGGTGTGTGGGAGGAAGTCATGGCAACACGGCGTGTATCTACAATCCTTTAGGTTAGTTGTGTAATTGCAATAAGAACGAGTTTGATATTAGTGGTTTAAGTCAGAGGAGTTCAAGACAAGGGTTTTTCTTTTCATTGGTAGTATTGGATAAACTTCTGAGCGGGATTTAAGTTCTCAAACAACTGCAGATGCAAGTAAGCAACTTTTAGTGCCCATTTCAACTGGCAGCATTTTCTGTCTTCTGACATTTTGATTGAGAAGATTACTTGTTTCATTTATCTCATCGCGACAAAAATGAACACGAAAAGAATTTTGATTCAAAGATTGAAAAAATTAGTTTTAAAAAAAAGACAATATAAGCTAAACTGCCAAATTTATCCAAACAGAACATCAATTGGATTTTCTACTTCAATTCAAATTTCAGATTAGTTCAATTCAAAATTCAAACATGGGAGCCACCTTAAGATTGCAAATGAGCTCTCATGGAGTTTTAAGACTAAAGCATATCCAGACTCCAAAATCTGAGGAATCTAGAGGCCTGGGCTGTACAGTATGTAAGACCCCAACTTTGGAGGAATAAACAATCGAAATAAATCTGCCTGTCAAATAAACTTACATTATAATAGCAAGGAATTTGCTGCTTTTACAAATTGAACAAAGGGATGGGAGGAGAAAACATATATAACACACGAGAAAAAGGGGGAAGCTTAAAAGAAAAAGGAAAGGAAATATTTACATCATTTTTACCTAAAGATCAGATTATTGTGAGAGCCTCCAAGAATATGCTGGATTTCTTCCCAATTTGTATGACCCTCAACTATGGAGGCTAATGAATATATACCATACACTTTGAACCCCGCCCGTCGTGTTTTTCCATAAATATGCGTGAACTGGAGCAGCAGAATCAGTCAAACCCGATCCTTCTGGAGCCCAAAAGGTTACATTAACTCTTCAGTGCATGGTCGTGCCCCTGTGCTGCCTCGGGATTGTAATGGCATTCAGAGATATAAATGGATGTCTTTCTATTCATCTTGCAGGCAATATTTCATCAGCATAGATAGAGACACAAGCATCAGCAGCACCAGCAGCAAGCAGCACTTGATAGGGATGGAAAGTGAGGCAACTTACGGAACCTATTTTCTGGGCCATGAAGGTCGGGTAATATCTTATGCTCCCTAATTGTTCACCCTCCAAATTAAAGACTTTGATGAGCTGTTTGGCCGAGCCACTGGCAATAATGGGAGCATGCCGATGAACAGCTAAAGCTGTAAGAGAGCCCCTGTGAGCATCAATGGTCAAGTACGTATCCTTCTGATGTCTGGTATCAAGGAACTGTATGTCACCAGCTTGAGATGCACTGACAATCTGAGTATAAAACAAGTACAAAACTGCTGAGTTTGACGTGATTTAGAATGGGAAGAGCATAACTACATCGGTTTACTACAACCATAAAATTACTAGCCAAACATTTGTAATAAATATTAAATAAGGTGCTTTCGACCTTTGCCGGATCAAGTCCAGGTTGAAAGCCGATCCCAACAACTCTTTCTACTCTCTGGGCATGTGGCCGTGTTTCACATACAAGCCTGGATAATCCAGATTAAGATGGACACAAAATAAAGAGGTGCTAATGACGGTCAATAAGATTGGATGTCAATTATTAGAAAATTTAGATGAATACTAGATGAATACTAAGGATCTGAACAACAGGAAAAATACACTATCACAATTTGAGATATTTGAAAATTTAAGAAATAGACAAATAAATAAATAAATAAATCTTCTTAAATCCATTGATAGGAGACATTTTCTCATAGTTATGTTCGTGGAACAAGAGCATCCCAAGGCAAATTGCATAATACATAGATTCATAGGACTAACAAGAGTGGATACCATTGCAGTATTAATGCTTATGAGAATGAAAAGATCAGTGGAGAATTATCAAGTCAGGGAACACTGAGGAAATTGCTTACAATTCAGGGGTTCGAATGTCAAACAGTCTGACAGAACCATCCACAAAGCCAGCCGCAAATTGACCCGCATGGATTTGTGAAACAGACTACAGAAGCATCAACAAATATGCCCATTAAACAAATGCAAACATTGCCATTAACAGTAACAAGATTAGTGCAGCACAAAAAAGAACTTAAATAGTAACAGCAGAAGTGAAAACATGGAAATTGGGAAAAGATACTGGTTACGCGGGCCATGGTGGAAGGCTATTCTCCCTAAATAATCTGAATAATGAAGAGATAACCCCAAAAAAAGGTTGTATTATGTGCACAAGGGTCCACAACAACATTCAACAGAGTCTTTGCATTCATGCCCAAGCGCATGCCAAAAAGAAAAACCAACACCCCCACATTGTTTTATTATCTTTTTATTTTTCTTTAAATTCCCATAGCCGCAGACTCAATCAGTACTAAGTGGAAAATGGTTTCACACCATACACTTTCCTTCACATTAAAATAGCCAAAACATATCAAAATTTCCATATACTGCACAATTTAATAACTGCATCCCTTTTTTATAAAGTAATTTGTTTGCAAACTGGTCATATTCCATAGGTCTTGTTAAAAGGTTTTATTGCAAACTCGTAGAAGATAACCTATAGCAAGTTCCAAAAAGGAAGAAAAAGATCAGAGCTGAAGAACAAGAGAATAAAAGAAAAGAAAATGAGGACACCAAGTCAAGCAGAGACATCAATAAATCAACAAAATCGAATAACGTAAAAAACGTAAAAGTTTGAGATTAAAAAAAACCCACCAAAGCTGAGATGCTGCAATCTGATGAGGAAGGAACAGAATTAACAAGCTGCTCTTTATCCAGGTCCCAAACCATAACGGATGAAATTTCACCAGAAGCATACTAGCAGTAGCAACATTAAACAAATCCATCAACAGATAATGAATGAAAAATTTTAGCAGGAAGAAAGATTTATGTCCTAATGTTTCTAAATATTACATTAAGGAGTAAAGCATGTACCAGATATCCAGACTGCTGCTGCCATTCCACAACAGCATTCACACTTCGCACGCCAGGTCTATGACCTTGTATTGAAGAGAACGCAGTAACAAGTTTTTGCTTACCCCTTGAAGTATAATCTTTCCAAATTCGGATATTCCCGTCACCTGCATTGCACATGCATGCCAGAATTTAGGTTCAGTTAAAAACAAATACAGAAAGAACATTCATAAACACCATGAAAATGATCAAATACAGCAGTTCAGAAATTTACACGAGGCAACAAGAAGCAAGCCGTCGTCGAGCTCATTCAGAAGGCAGAGCTTTGACATTCCCTTGTCAGGATAAACATGATTGGCAAAACTGTTGAGCAGTGTAGCTTCCTCGTAATTCCATATCCTGAAAAGATATATATGTACCAAGAAGTTAATACAAAACAAAAGACAGCAGCCGGAATCAGAGTGAACAAACCATTTCAACAAAGTATGGACGCCACTTCACTGATGCAAAACCTCATCCAGTTGAGCAGTCTATTTTATTTCGATGCAGCTCACTTTTAAGTATTTCAAAAATAATTGTGCGAAAGTTTGAAATAATCAACCAGTGAACGGTTAATAGTTGTGCCCAAGTTAAGCAATTTAAAGAACCCCATCCAAAATTGACATCAGTGATATGATTCAGTGAACGAAAGACAACAAATCAGCATCACCAAACCAGAGATCACCAAGATGTCTTAGCTGGTATGGAATCAGTACATTATAGCAATTGGAAAAGACACTGACATGCTTCGGTCTAATTATCAGTATACAATTAGGATTTTGGCAATAAAATTCACCCCCAAACAAAAAAAGAAGAAAAATGAAGCTCATATACCTGATTCGTTCAGTCTCATCTGCAGCAATAACGACCGGAGAGAAAGGTTGCAGCAAAATTGTTTTGGTACCCGACTCAAATTTTGTATCCCAACTAGCAATTTGATTGTGTAATTTGTTAATAGCTGACAGAGAAAATGAGCCAAAATTATTGCCGATTGTGGAATGAAAGATAATTAAGAGAATAGAAACAGAACTAAAGACCAAGTACTTCAGAGGACTCAATACCAGAAACAAAATACTATGGAAAAAAATAAGATCATTAAGAAATTATAAGAACAATTATTAAGACGACCCACAAGAATGCTGGCATTTTGCTATGTGGTCCAACGCATATTTTTCTCTCTCCTCTCTTCTAGCCATCATTTCTTCACTATCATCTGCTGCTGTAAGAAGTGGCTTTGAGAAGTGACCACAACTCCAATTGTAGATAGATGATTGCGGAAGAAAACTACGCTCCGAAGCCCCGGAAGCTCCACCAGAACCTAAAAGTGGATCGGCTAATCCAGTGTCTGGAGGATTCATTAAGTGTGGCCTGAACTCTAGCGAACAAACTCTTCGCATTCCTGACAAGTAACTCGGACGAGGAGGACTAACCGGAGGAGTTCTAAATGTAAGGGGCAAATGTCCTGTCAACCAAATTGGAAAAGGAAAATTCCCACTTAGAAAACATAAGAAGAAGATAACAGGAGCAACCAAAAAGATCATGTTAGGATATAATGTCACAAAGTTGACTTTAAAATGCCATTTTAAGCAAAATTAATGTGAATGCATAATTGTTCTGGCAAGGCCACCCAAATTGACTTGGCAGCATCCACCTCAGCCGTAATCAGGTAACCAGGTGTCATGGTGTGCAAGATTTTTTTGTTGCTTTCACTTAAGTCACTTAAGTTATTTTGGGTATATAAAATGGTGGCCCCTCTTATGCCAGGCTGGACCCAACTTATAGATCCAAAATTACAATGGAACTATATAAAAATGGAAACTAAACCATACTCAAATCTCATGGTGTGGATGGAAACCATGCAACGGAAGGTTGGATCTAAATTTCCTAAATACTTTAGATGTCAAAACTTAAAACTCAAAACACTAGAAGACATGTTGGAGCTAATTAGTCGAAGGATTATCATTTCAACATTAACTATTTGCATTAAGTGAGCTGGATGGATAATTTCTTGGCGACGGAGGCTGTAATAGAATGCCAAAAGGTCGGAACAAGATCCAACCAAATTAAAATTGTCATTGACACTGCTCAGGCTCGCAATTTGAATCCAAATCTAAGTCAAACTTACAGCGACAGATTGATTCAATTAGGATGCAAATCCATTATACTTAATGATTTAATATCAAAGTGCATATATACACATACATATGTAAATTGGATAATTCAAATACAAACCCTTATTTGTTATGTTTGTCTCAGATTTGCATCATTCATATTTCAATTCAGACATCCCAGATTGACACCAATTCCGATTTGTTAACAACCCAAATCTATGGGGGAAGTCCTTGGTCAAGAACTGGTTGGGAAATCCAGAAACATTGTTATGATGCAAAAACATAGCAAATATTACCTCCATTCATATCAAACCATGAAGATGAACGGGCTAGGCCAGCAAGACTTGGAGTTGGAGTTATGGATTCTCCCGGACGAACACTGCTGCAAGTGGATTTCACAGATTTCGTCACCACTTGTTCAATCCCAATAATGGATAGTACTCGCCGACCAAGGCCAGCAATGCGTGGTGATGGATCCTTTGCCAATGTAAACATAGCCAATACACATTGTGAATACAATGCATTGTATAGAGGTCTTGGCTTTGTATGGTGTACAACCCCATTGCTCACGCAGTCATTGAGTATGCCCGAACCAGAATGTTGGGAGGAATCGTCAGACAACGGAGATCCATGCATTACTCCAGAAGTAGCAAGGGGGCTACTGGTGGAGACCCTCCCATCTCGGACTGCTGATTGGTTGTCCCCACCAACTCTCAACAGAGGGCCAATTAGGGAAGGACCCATACTTCCTTGAGGCATGTATTGCGTTGTAGTATAACCACTTCCAGTACCCTTAATGGCCAAAGTAGGTAAGGAACTAAGCACAGAGTTAGACTGAGGTTTCCAATATGCCGCAGCTATAGACTTCAAGTGCTTGTTGTGGCCAAAAGCAAAACGCGCCAGAGCTGTTGAAGGAGGAAGATATGATCTCAACACATAGCAACACCCCTCCCAAATCCAAGATGATGAAAACATTACAATGCATGCCCTACATGCAATATACATGTGCTTTGACATGCACGCAGAGAAGTTCACAGAAAACATTACAATGAATGCCCTACATGAAATGGTTCCACAAATGAACTGGGCTGTGTTGAACAGCAATAATGTAGGCTGATTTAATATCGTATTTGCTAATGTTTTAGTTTTCCTTGACTACTAAATGTAAATATTTGTTATATATTCAAAAGCACAAGATGATGAAAGACCTAATTGACATAAAGACAATTAAAATAGATGTAGAAATTGATTTTTTTTAAATAAAAACTAGTCATTTTTGCATACTTAACCACTCAATGTCAAAGGACATCACATTTAATGTCTGAAAAGGAAAAAAGAAAGACAACCACTTGAGAAAAACTAAACTTGTTGTATCAACCACGTTACATAACAGTATTAGGTGCAGTATCAAAAATATTTCAGCCACCTTAAGTCCCCAGATCTACTCCATTATTCACTAACTTGGGAATTTGATTTGGTTGTGGCAAGACAATCACCAACAAAACTACATATTCTACATTACACTTAGAACTAACAAGACATGCATGAAATTACCCTTGAGACTATTTTGATCCCCAATGATGTAACTGAACATAAAAAAATGTACCATTTATCAATAATTGTATTGCCAGATGTTACTTTTAAACATCCTGCCTTGAAAATCACTTTATGAGCGCTGCAAGTATAGTCTAACGAAGTATTAGGTGAACGAAAAAATGAAAAGGGAAAGCAATAGACTGCATGCCACCAATGTTTACAACTTTTAACACTATTTTTTGTCAAGTTTTAAATCAGCAGAAATCAACTCCAATTATTAGTTGTTTCAAAGAAATGGTGGAAAGAAATATTTATCATGGAAGCAATTGAGAATTCTACCACGTGAAAAACAGGCTGAGGGTCACCATACCTACAGCAACCTCAGCCCTTACGAGTGGGCTTCCATCGGAAACAACATTCAGAAGGCTCTTTACAATGCTAATCTCAGCTCTAACTTTTTCATCATCATCTTCCTCCTCACCACCAACAGCATCTCTAGATGAGTCAAATCCAACATCAAGTAAAGTGCCAAGCGCAAAAACAGCCGATGCTCTTACCTGAAATGAAGTTACCCCTACAATTATGGAGGTATGAAAACTAAATGTATTCCTCAATAGTGATGTTTCCTAAAATAAAAATAATCGATGAAATAAAGGGGAGACCTCTGGTTGGGGTTCAGAGAGTAGAGGTGAATATACAGTTGGGGCATCTGCCTGCAAACCTATTATTTGTGCCTCTGTAAAATCCTCCCACAGTTTTCCAAGACAGAGGCAAAGCCACTGAAGAAATAGGGGTTCAGTTTGTGCATCATTTGGAGTTGAACTCTGAAGGTGCTTCAAGCATGCATATATCAAACCAGCTTCAATACAGGCCTCTTGTCCTCGACGGTGCCCATCTACAATAACAGCCAAAACAAATGCAGCCATTGCACGCTGTTCTGGATATGCCTCCACACTGTCAAGAAACCTTATGAAGTATGTGTGCCCCCCATCCTTTACTAGGTCAACCTGGCATGACTATTATCCAGAAAAAGAAAAATGAGAAAACATAATTCCAAGAAAAGGAAGGGTACAAATGCAAGGAGAATCAAATACACAAATAATTTAAAAAAGGAAGGGGAAGAATGAACAATGAAAATGCAATACGCTAGGCTAAAAAAAATTTATCTCCTGATTAAGATAATAAAATTTTATCTTCTGATTATAGTGACAAAATCGATGCAAAGATCGCCAGCAAATCAGAAACACTTATGTATAAACCTTATCAAGTGCAAGTATCTTTGTCCATATAAACACGAGAATCTGTCGTAGCTCTGGAGTAGTAGTTTGCAACAGCTTTAGAACATATGGAAATATACCGACAGACAAGGCCTACAAGAACAGAAATTTTATTCAAGCACATTATTTAATGAGATGTCATTGTCTACTGATGTGCATAAACGGAATAAGGGAAAGAAAATCAAACAGCAACACGCAGAAAACTACCAAATCTACGGCCCAGGGCCCCATATCGAGGAATCTTCCGAGAAGCACCAATGCACGAAACCGGTGACATTGACTTAGTAAAACCTACGGCATAAGGGCACTTTGATTAGTGGTCATCAAATTTATAGAAAAAGTAAAAACAACAAGCCACACAAAATGAAAACCAAAAAGAAAGCATATAGATCAATAATGCCCTGCATAACATAGTTATCTTTTTCTTGACAACAAAACTTAGCTTAAGTTTGGACAGAAGAGATTGCCAGATTTTCAAAAGAATTTTGGGCTCCCTAGTTTCTTTCACTTTCTTTGTACTGAACTGATATGGTAGAGGTGAAAATGCACTTAAACCTATTTGTGGATTGTGAAGCAGGTCATCCAATCAACTGTATTCTTACTTTAGTTACCCAAGGTGGTGGTATGCTAATCTATATGACCTTACTCGAGAAAATTAACATGAAGCAACCATAGGATTGCAATATCCATGACCACTGCTGAGGCTGATGCAATGACTGCCTGCTTTTGCCTTCAGTCCACCATGTTACAACCACCACCACGATGCCACACACCATCTTCACCATGAGAAGTTCCACCAATTCGTCAAAACAGCATACAATCATCCTAAAGATTACTTTTCACCAAGACAATCTGATCCTACAGCCAATCCGTATCTCCCATCCCGAGAAAGTTCCCAAGTATGTTATTAGTAAAGCCTAAAAGGCCCTGAAATCTTTCTAAAGAGCTAACGCGTCCTTCATTGAGAACTCTAAGTTTCACTTGAAACATCCATTGCTTTTTGCTTTTGAGCCGGAGCTTGTTGGGTAGAAAAGTGGTCCGTGAAGGATAAATCACACTTGTGTTACGCAAGCAGAGCAGTCAATAATAGATTCCGAATAAAAAGAGACAAAAATGCATGAACAATGTTTGCATAGCACATTGCGGATAAACAGAAATGCTAGTTAAGGTAATTATCCAAAATCAACAATGAAGCAACCACTACGCTGAAAGGAAAAAAGTTTAGCCAACCCATACAAGGCCAATTATCATTAGTAGCGAATAGATGGCCAAGAAAATGGCAATTTTCGCGTTTAATGCTTTTCCGGGCAAATGTCATCAGAAACAGTCAGACCTGCATTGTCATTTATTTATATTCATTTCATAAAAAACATTTAAAACCTCAACATATTTCACACAAGCCTTATTATACTACTCCAAATTACAGACTTTCCTACCAAAACATTAAAACTGAACAAGTCAGATACCCATCAGAAGACTTGAACAGAATATTGATGCATTGACCAAATGATTATCAGTTTGGTCAATGTATTGCAATAAAGAGCAAATATTTTGACCCCACCTTACCAATCAAAAACTAAAGAAACAGAACTTCACAGGAGATTCTGAAATCATGAAACCTACATCCCAAAAAATTTATTTAAAATCACCAAAATAAAAAAAGAAAGACCAAATTATGGTCCTGCAGCTTATAAGGACCATGGAAAGAGCCACACCTGAAGAACAATAGGCAACTGCTCAGGCGGTTTCTTAAGTTCAGATCCATGATCCAGCCACACCTCAAAAGCTGTTAACTGCTCTGTGAAAAAAGGACTCGGCTGAAACAAAATGAAGATAATATCACTCCATAATGAAGAACATCCAAAAAGTATAGAAAGCTAAAAGCATCTTATTTCTACGTGAAGATAATTTTGTCAAAAGCAAGATATAGGATGCAAAAGATTGGGTTGAGGAGGAGAGGGAGAGGGAGGGGGGAGAGAGAAAATTTCAAGTAAAGACACCTGGAAATCAGCATTGGAATCCTCAACCAAAGTTGGAAGCTGAGAAAGACAGATTTCAGCTGCCATGTCCCAGGCATCCCTATAAGGCAGAAAGTTAAATGGATTGAGAACAAAATACATGAACATGAAATAAATAAACTTCAAACGAATATATACACTAGATACCACATATGATGCTGATGTGTGGGGGGCAACATAGGATATGAAATCGGGGAGCAATTTGCAGAACGCATTATTCTTTCAGCAAGTAAAAAATTTCGGAACAGACTGGCAACTAACAGATCTTGTCTGAATAGTCTCTGAAAAAGATCTGCAAGCACGCAAAATTGTGTTCTCATTAACACAAAAGGGGGAAAAAAGAGTAATAACCAAAAAGCACAATCGCAAGTGCACCAAGCAAAACACCATCAGTATGCAGCTTTCATTACCATGCGGAAGGACATTCCAAGCAATTGTGTCTGTCACTGCCGTAAAAATCCAATTCAGTTCCCCTAGAAGTGTTTTACGGTCATTTTGACGACCAGGAATTCTATCTATAAGCGAATAATCAAGAGAATCACGAAGCAATGAACGAGTGCAGAACCTGTGACACATAGCACAATAAGCAAATGATTGACTAGCCTATATACAAATAATAGAACACACAAGGCAGCAGATACAAAGATCATGGTAACAAAAGCAGCCAACCATCAGAAGCACTCAAGACACCATACAGGGCATTTGCTCACAAGGCCAGTCATAGTTCAAAGAAGAAAACAAATGACAATTAACTCTAAAACTATAATTCAGAAGAAAAACCAAAGCATGACAATCTGAAAACACCAATAAAAAATGCATAATTATTTTGAAAGGAATGAAGAATAAGATCACATGTATCAACAATCAATATAAAGAGTAAACTCTTTAAATTGATAAAGTAAAGCAACGAAAATAAGTACTGAATACCAGTCCGAACAGAAAGACATTGCTAATAAGTTAATCAGTGCTAATATTGCTAATATTGCTAACATTGTTAAACAACTGATGCATCTCAGAACAATTAAACTTCTAGAATAAGTTGCAACTTCTAACACCATAAGCCAACCACCAACTATTCAGCTCCAGAAAACCATCTGAAACATCTTCTTTTCAGCCTACACAAGAACTGTTTTTTAGTGTAAAACAAATGCAATGCGGGCGAAAAGAAGCATTCATCTTTCCCCTTAACATGAATATTATTAATGGTTTAGATGTTAATACACCTCCAATGTAAGCACTGTAGGAAACCATATCTTTATAAGTAAGAATTCTAACAAGCATGAGAATGAATGAAAGAGCATCAACAACCAATTTAATACAAAAGGCAGAACAGGAAATGCTTTGTTTATTTACCCACTAAAAAGTTTATAAGAACTAAACACTCCTACCCTTTCTATCCAAACAAAAAGCTTAAAAAAGGAGGCGGCCTCAATCCTCATCCAAGTAAAAAAGGAGCCTTGCACAAAAAAAATTGCTAAGCAAGCAGGCCAAGATCCGAGGCCAAAATGAAAAACCGAAGGCAAAGAAGCACCCACAGAGGAATATGGGGTCAGAGTGGAATAACAGGATCACAGAACATATCAAGAGTGGAAAGTGTATTTTCTTAGGTGTGCATATGCAGAACAATCAAGAACAAATCTTTAGGAATCCGCACATAGGTATGAACTAGAATCCGCACCAATTCAAGCTCAAGAGTCGATTGAAAAGACACTTAAGATAGCATAAGGATAAGTACGAAATAAAAATAATCTCATCATAACTAAACAAACCCTATCAAAACAAACCTTTCTAAAGAAAATCCTAAACATGATAAATCCTAGAATAATAAATAAATAATAAACAAAAACCTAAAATAAATAAAGATTACACAATTCAAATATCCATACATTTTGAAAACTATAGGGTGATCCTTTCTGTTCCCCAATCCGCATCATTCAAGCTACAAACCGCTTAAATTGCATCAATGATTGTTAAATAATCAACAATAGTTCTCTGTGACAAGCTGATAATATATCTTTGTATTGCTCTGTGACATGCTGCTACTATAACTCTGTTCTGTATTGCATCAGTATTTATCTATGAATTCAGTCCCTTTTAATAGTCAAGACAGTTTTCTATTTATAAATTATTTAAGTAGAAAGGACAAAAACTGTGAATGATAATAAATATCAAGAATATTAACTCAAAAAGCAAGTCAAACACAACAATCACATCTCAAGTGGCAGAATACAGCTCTTATTTCTATAAAAAAGTATCTTCAAAAATAGCATGAAGACCATCCAATAAAACAAAAATCAAACCAAAAAATCCAAAACCATAACAGCGGATGAACTATTTAAAAACTGAAAATCATACAAAGAAAAATTCCCAATAATATCTGCTTAAAGATTGAAGAATTAGTAACCTCTAGAATAAAATATTGTCTTTAAAAGAGTGGCATAGCAAGAAGTAGACAAAAGAATCATTAAAAGAACATTCAGCCAACCTCAAAGATAACAAGTGACACACCTGAGGGACAAAAATATGTGTCCACATAACTTGAGGGACAAAAACCACAGGTTAAAGCAAAAAATTGAGGCAAAGTCAGACAACCATTACTACTTGCCAGATTCCACGCAATAAGCAGAAATTTAAAGCCTAGAACCTATTGTCTTTAAAAGAGTGGCATAGCAAGAAGTAGACAAAAGAATCATTAAAAGAACATTCAGCCAACCTCAAAGAT
>JAOTRH010000002.1:9819227-9830093 GCA_034768845.1 Heliamphora exappendiculata
AACAAGTGATACAGCTGAGGGACAAAAAAATGCGCGTCCACATAACTTGAGGGACAAAAACCACAGGTTAAAGCAAAAAATTGAGGCAAAGTCAGACAACCATTACTTGCCAGATTCCACGCAATAAGCAGAAATTTAAAGCTTAGAACCACCCCCCCCCCCCAAAAAAAGAAAAGAACAGCTAAAACTCGGAATAATTTTAAACAGCCAGGGCAAGGCAAACATTCAATTGCACATGACAAATTATTATCACATCAGTAGCCGAAACAAAAAAACTCGTAGCTTCAACATAGGGAAAATCCACATTAAAGCAGGAAATAACCAAAACTCAGTCACAAAAGCAAAAACCAGTCTTGAAACCAATAGTGAGCCAGAGCCACAAGGGAAACTCTAAAAATAAGCACGATCCTTCATGATTTTTATTATCTCAAATGTTACTGAAGAGGGATGGGCCAAAGCCCAAACCCGGGGATGGATCGAGGCCCAAACCCGAGTAAGGGAGGTCCATAAAGGGCCATTTATGTGAAATTACTCCAACCATAGCAGGGGACTGCAGTGGGCCGAGCTGTAGGGACGAAGGTTCAATATGGTTCCGTCTTGAATCACATTAATGCTCTAACAACGCATTGAATGTGATTTGACCGTGGCCACGGTAGCATTAAATACGAATAGACCGGATGCCCCTGCTTATCAAGTGCCCTATGACCTCGAGAGAAGCATTTAGTATTAAGAGCTCGGCCTGGACAGGGCTATTAAGAGCTCGGCCTGGACAGGGCCGAGCTAATATTTTTCATGGCGATGTGACCGTCAGGGGTCAATCAGCACTGTCAGGTGGCAGAGCAGGTGTCAGAATAGGTCGAGAGGACGTGTGGCAGGAGAAGTAATCATGAGATTGGGGGAGAGAGATTACATTCTCATGCATTATAAAAGGGAAAAGAGACTCCCTTACCAAGTAAGTAACAAAAAACCAACCTTGACGCACAGTATATTCTCCCTCATATTCCTTCATCCTCGCTAATTTGATCGTCGGAGTAGCGCATCCGGCGACACGCCGCCGGGTAGTCCACGTGTGTGCCCATTTTGTAGGTCAGCCAACGGGCGGGTGCAGTCGAGCTAGGTTCAACCCATCAAACAAATATAGTATACGGGACTCCCCTGTACAGTTATTAAGAAGGTTTCTGCATTTCTGGGAACAAATTTGACCATCATACAAACTCAAAAAACAGGGATTAATTTATTTCCCTAGGCTGGCAGTAGCCATCTAAAAATAAGCACAATCCTTCATGATTTTTATTATCTCAAATATTACTAGCAAGGTTGCTGCATTTCTGGCAACAAATTTGACCATCATCCAAACTCGAAGAACAGGGATTAATTTATTTCCCTAGGCTGGCAGTAGCCATGATTGAGATATGCTAATAACTCGATAACATTGGGGAAAAAAATAAAACTATAATGACACAGGATATCAGTGGCCAAATGATGCTGTATACTCAGCGAAGTACAAAAACATTAAAAAAAATTAAAACATTAAAAGCATAAGGAAGGAACTCATGGAAAAACGGTATCAATAAACATTAAGATGCTTTGGCGTAGAAGATTCATTACCGAAGACAAGGAACACGGGCCAAAGTTCAGTCATGCCAACAATAGAAAAGTTTCAAAATGAAAAAATAATTAACAACCAATAGTGAAAAGAAAAGTCACCATCTCAAAGCCATCTTGATGGGTGTGGTGAGGCACGACGTAAACACATCAGCAGGAAATTCAGCACTCTGAGGAAGAGTCTCGTGTGCTTCACAGGCTGCAAGTAGGATGCAATCCCTTGTGGAAGCCCCAGAAGATGTACTCCAATCCTGAAGCAAGAAAGAAGAACATAAAACATTGCACTTAAAGTCAGAGAACTGAAGAAAAACATGACCAATTTCTATACCACGGATGAACAAAATGCCCAACATGAATAGATAGTAGACAGCATTAGGTACCTCTATGAACGCATTGACAATCATCCCAGCAGCAGAGCAGTCAAAAACATATATTGATGGTGTCTTCAACCAGGAATCGAGGTCACTGATTGGCAATGGGATATACTGGGTATAACTCTGGATCAAATGGCATAATAAGAAGAAGAAAGAATTCCAACAGATGATGAACAATAAAAGGCATGGAAAGAACTTCAGATCCGCAATGAAACCTTATTGAATAGCCAAATTTCACCATTAGAAGTTGGCTTTGGCACACCATGTCCATTGTAATGAAAAAGAACCCTTTCAGACTTGGCATATTTGCGACAAGTAGTACAAAGTTTCCTCACTTCTTCCACGGTGGGATCTAAATGGATCTTGTAGTGAGCCTGCCCATATTTCAACAAATTAGGCTCTTAGAATGAGGGATCAAAGTAGAGCTAGAAAAATAAATACATGAGAATCCAAACAATGGTAATGGCTCCCTTGAAGAAATGCAAATGCATATGAAAACTCTAAAAGAAGGCCTTATTTCCAAATCTAAACAAATAAAAATATGAAATAGAGTGCACGGTATTAAGCACATTGATGGAATTCCAGAACTATGTCAGGGCAGCCTTGAAGGAGAAATGCAGATGCATATGAAACCTCTAAAAGAAGGCCTTAATTCCAAATCTTAAAAAATCAAAATATGAAATAGAGTGCAAGGTATTTAATACATTGACAGATTGAAACCACCTCCCTCCCTACCTCCCTCTAACACGCGCGCACGGGCCACAAAACAAAAGGCCTAAAAACAGATTCCTTCCCAATTTTATTACCTTATCCAGAAAGACCATAGCCATCTTATTTCAGCAATTAAAATAACTTTGAAATAATTTGTCCACATTTCATTCAACAAATTCAGAACAATTAGATAAAGTAAATCCATTTGTTTTGGTTGGATTAGTATTTTCAATTTTTCATTAGAGCCAAATACCTGAGCATGAAATAGGGAAAAAATGAATTGCCAACTGGAGGTGTTCAATGTCAACAAGAAATTCTTCATTTCTAATATCATGAAAAAGCATTATATAACCCACCCAATAATACAAGTAAAAACTAAATCTTCTCACCCTTGGTTGCCACCTCTCATACTGAAGTTTCAATGTTTTCCCAATTGTTTCAAGTGCTTTTTGAGGGGCCATAGAGAATGGATCTGAAAAATTAGAGAAATAAAAAAAATTAACTCATATGAATCCAGATATTTCTTCTATCTTCGGTGGAAGTAAGAAAATATTTCGTTTATGATCCATTTGGCTGCAGACATCACAGATCAAGTTTCATAAACACAGACAACCATATACACCATTAAAACAGAAAGACATGATAATGCATGGTCAATTCACTCAAAATCAATTAGACCAAAACATATTTCACATAGCACATGAACTTGGTAAAAAAAAAGGAGCAGACAACAAAAGTCATATGTATGAACCATGGAAGTGAAGTGTGTCGGCAGTTGGGAAAAAAAATACACCGCCCATGCTATAATTGAAAAATGGACACTAAACAAGAGAGAAACCAAAATTACTGTTAGAAGTTAGAACTGACCAGCTAGCAAGTTGAACACGGAATATTGCCTTTTCTGTATTTTTTTTTTCAAAATTTTGCTTGTCTAGAATACATGCATGCACTACAGCATATTAAACCATTGAATGTTACAAAACATTAAAAAAAATACAAGTAAAATGAAAGGTAAGTGAAAAGATTCAAACCACTGACAAAGAGATTTTAGGTTTAAAATTAAACAATTGAATATTACAGTTGTGCCTGAAAGTGCCTGAAACAATTAGTTCAGGAAGGTTTCAATGAATCCAGAGGAAAACAGCATATCATGGCCATGATCAGGTAAAGATGACAGCAAAACATGAAGTGGATTTGAACAATCACGCTACTTGCCCTTTAGGAGATCGTGAGTGCCTGTCATCACCCTCATGATTTTGCCAATTAATATATTGAGATTACACATTAGATCTACAAAGCAAAAAATGCTACATCTAGTAGCAGTAGATAAAACCAGAAGACAACCACAATCTAGGGGAGGGAGGTTGATTATGAAGAAAATTATGATTATTGTACCTATCCAGCACTCCATCCTGGCACACGGAGATATCTTAATCACATCTGGTGGGTCAACGCTAATGTTTAAACACAGAACAAGTGCAACACATCCTGTCTTCATCTGCCATGACAATTCAGGGTTATACAGTAACAGTTGTATTATGTATAAAGACTATAAAATCTGCAAGTAACTAGTCAGATAACCAACCAGAAATAAACTATCAATATAAAGTATAAACTACCTAGAGAGGATAACTCCAAGTCAAAATGTGCGCACATACACACACACACACCCCACCAAACAATTCAAGCAAAATTTGTACAGTCAAGCAAGGAGGGCGAAATATTTTATGCAACAATTGAGATCACTAACCCCTCCCCCACCACCTACCCCATCCCAAAGAAAACCATAAATAGAAAAAGCTGAAACCATCTGACACATAAAGTAGAAGAAGAAAAAGATGGGGAAAGGAAAAAATTAAGGTTTCATCATTAGCTGAAAGAATTGTAATGAAGATTACATTGACTAAAAAATACAGCAAGAGCATAGAGATTCGCAAGCCTTTCAGCCAATTAGCCACACTCATCGCCTAGTAATGATGCCTAGCACCAAGCCAATGACGCTAGGCGGCCTGAGGCTTTCATATAAACTTTTCGGACCATAGTTCTGTGTCTTTTGTACAGCTCATCCGATGCCCATATATGGAGAGCCTTCCAACGTCGATCACCAAGCCTTTTTTTTTTTTCTTGATAACCAGATTGCCAACTAAAACTTACAGTCACCTCTTAAGCTCTTACAAACATTGATCCAAAGAACTTTTCAGTCAAGGTGATTGCAACGAATTGTATCGGAGCAGATTGTGGTGGTAAAATAGAAAAGGGTTAGGCCAATATACTCCCCTAAACAACACACTGGTGCCTAGATGTCAAGAGAACGTGGCAAGGATACCTCACAGCTTAGTGGGCAAGCTTGGACAAAGAAGGCAGTCCAAGAAAGTAAAGACTTGGAAAACAGCTCAGAAGTTGGAGCATGGAACACTGGCTCTTAAAGAAATGGAACTAACAAAACACCGAGTATCAAAATGGAAATTATCAAATCACTATGCAACACTTAGCAAAAGTTTGATTGTTTGTTTGCTGAGATTACCTAAACTCACAGTCCCTGTGGAGTTTTTCACTGCCACCAAAGTGACCAGGAAGTGGGCCTCCATGATGGCCACTTGAGATGCCATACTGAGGTAATCTGAAGTAGTGATTAGAAATTTTACTAAATATTTTATCAATCAGTTTGGAATTTGTCAACACAAACCTTTTGGAAAGAAAATTAGCTTTGACAAAAGGTAAGTCAACATTTTGGGCGATTCTAGTCATATTTGCAAAATCATAATTCATTAAAAAAATGAATTCTTCAAATGTAGAAGTTCTAATAAAAACCAATTTATGTTGATCAAAAGAATTTAATTTTTACTAAAATAGCATCTCAAAAGAAACTGGTATTTTTGAATTCCAAATACCACAAACAGTAACAACCCTAATTGTTGAAAAATGAATTCTCAAGACGTAAATTCTTAAAAGCCCAAAATTCTCAACTATCCGAATTTCTATCAGAAGAAAGATAGCCTAAATTATATCAGGTCAAAGTATCTGATACCGAAATCAGGGAGGCTGTTGGATCACATTGAATCCCCGTAATGACGAAGTTTGGGAGAAGGACCTGAGGTGTCAGACTGACAGACTGAATTGGGAAGAGGGTTAATGGTCTACAACAAATTTCTCAGAATTCATGAAAGGGACTTGAGAATGATGCTATAAAGCTTATGGAAGCAATTGAAGTGAAAAGGAGGCCATTGATGGATACAAATGTTGTTTCTGGGAGCGAGAGGAACAAAGTGAGCGGTAGAAGGGACTTGAAGAATTTAGCCAGTAGTTCCAGTAACCATTAGTCATGATCAAAGAATGAAAGGGAATTATTGTTGAATGGTCTTAAAACACTGGTACAAAAAGAGAATCCTTATGCATATTATTTTCATTGTTTTACGCATCAAAAACAATTTTCTCTTGTTGTTGTGGCAAAGAATCATGAAGTCGTAGCTCTACGGTAAGTGCATAGCTCTACGGTGAGCAGTTAACTCTACGGTGAGTTCGTAACTCTACGGTGAGCTTTTAGCTCTACAGTGAGCGCATAGCTCTACAGTAAGTTCATAACTCTACAGTGACCTTTTAGCTCTACGGTGAGCACGTAGTTCTATAGTGAAATGATATCAATTTCTGGTAGAATGCCTGGCCATGCCCCTTACTTCAAACTTGCTGATATCTTTAATTTCCCCAGGCAATCAGGACACCAGTTGAACCATTTATCAACAAAGTAATATATTATGATAGTAATCAAAATCTTTGACAATGGAATCCATGGCATTATTTTAAGATATGCACATAATCTCAAAAACAAATAGCCTTGCTATTCAATTTTGTTAGTAGTTTGATGAATATTGTTGGAGCATCATGTAAATGTCGTGACTCGTGATATTCTTAGAGAGAAACAAGTTGCAAAAATTGTTGATGCGCTTAACATTAGAGAACTTTCAACTGGTCAAGGCTTAAATCAGGAAACAAGTCCCAAGCGTTTTTGTGGGACTCGTTGAGGCTTGCATTATAATTCTTTGGTTAATTTGATAAATATGTTTCAGCAGTGATTGATTTATTTGAAATTATCGCAGAAGATGGTTCAAATTTAGAACAAGCAAAAGCCAATTTATTGTTGAATTCAATGCAGTCTTTTGATTTTATATTCAATCTTCATTTAATGATAATGTTATTAGCTATTGTATCTAAACTATCACAAGCATTACAAAGTAAATATCAAGATATTATGAATGTTTGGAATATGGTTGAGATTTCTAAGAAACGACTCCAAATGATGCGGGAGAGTGAGTGGACATCTTTACTTAATAATGTTTTCTCTTTTCCTCACTTTGTGAAAAGATTGGACTTAATGTTCTCATTATGGATGGTGTGCTTGTCACTCAATGGAGAAAAGCCCGAAAACAAAAACTTACATCATTTTCATGTCGAGTTATTCTATGTTACATAAATATGCAACTCCAATAACTAAATTCTCGTTTCACCAAAGCGAACAGTGAGTTGTTACTATGTTTGACATTTCTGAATCCATCAAACTCATTTTTTAGTTTTAACAAGAAAATATTGATTCGTCTTACTAAATTTTATCCAAATGACTTTTCTCCAATTGAGCTTGTGATATTTCATGATCAACTTGATACATATATTTTGTATATGCAATCAAATGGCAATTTATCGAGGTTGAATAGAATTATAGATGTTGATAAAAAATGGCAAAGACAAGAAGAGACATAGTATATCTGTTAGTTAATTTGCTCTTCACTTTGACATTTATCTTACCAGTTGCAATTGTTCCGGTTGATGAGGTATTTTTAGCTATGAATGTTGTGAAGAATCAACTATGAAATCGAAAAGGTGATTAATAAATGAACGATAACTTGGTGGGATATATAGAGAGATGTTGACGATAGAATTAGTGATGATAATACTATGCAAAACTCCCAAAAAATGAAAATCTATCAAGGTCAATTGTAAAGGATAAAAAAATTAAGGATGAATATTTTTTTTTCTTGTCATGGATATTTATATCTTGTGTGCCCTCGTACATCAAATTCTTGGCTTCACCGCTATCTGCAGAGCTTCATATAAAATCTTCAACTATTCTATTAACAAGTACCACAGTTTTAAATAGCAGTAGCGGTCGGCGTAACAGTAACGGTAGCGGTGACGTGGTTTCAAGGCGTAACGGCCGTAGCGTAGCGGTAGCAGTACCCGGAACTATAAATTTTTTTATTTTTTGCACAACTCAATAAAAAATAACTAATTTACATCCTTTTATTTCATAAATACATTTATTGAAATTTGAAATAATTTTTGATGAATTTTTTTTACATTCTAGACATGATTCTATATATGTCTTAATTTTTATACTATATAATCTAGTTAAAATTAATAGTTTAATAATTTTTTTATAGTAATTAATGAATTTATGTATTATAAATTCATAATACACAACTAAAATATTATTAAATTTTTAATAACTATAAAGTATTGTATATATTAAAGCACAATATTTGATTTGTTAATTAAATTTTAATTTTAAATTTACTATTTCAAAATATATATTGTTATTTGAACTTTAATTTGTATAGATCTAATTTTTTTGGAGGGTTGTAAACAAGCATGGGCCTCAAACATTTTTTGTAAAAACAAAATACTTGAACATCATATTTTCTACTTACAACATCACAAAAATTCAAATTCATAGATAGTGAATCTTCAAGAAATATAGATCTTGAATCAAACAGGTTATTAAGCTTTCAGCAAATATTTAATCTTAAAAAACTCTTCAAAACTGAAAGAAGAATGAACATGTTAAAGAATCAAAAATTAACAATGAATAACAAAATTAGTCGATTGTTGTGAAATTGAAGAGATTTAAGGCAAATCCCACAATACCCAAGTAGTATTTAGCTTGTCAGACTACTATAAATAATTTTAGGTTGAAAATAATAAAAAATGTAGAATCTGTTGATGAAAAAACGAAATCAAAAAATTCACGATTTAAAATCTTGTTACACAAGCCGTAACAACCGTAGTGGTTCCGTAACGGCCGTAGCGGTACCGTTTCGGTCCATTTCAGCCGTAACGGTGGTGTAACAACCATTATACTTGTGAATTTTTTTCATACCAAAAAATCGGCCGTAATGGGTAACAGAGTCCACCAAAACTATTACGTAACGGCGTTACGTAACGGCAACGGTCGCTTTTTAAAACTATGACAAGCACTAAGAATATTAAAATTGAATACAATTGTCACCTTTCCTCAAAGTACATTCCTAGAGGTAGATCGAAAATCCCAACAAACATATCATAAGCCGTTTTTACTATCCAACTTGCAAACGATTCCAAGAATGTTTCTCTTTAGCCTGGAGTCCACAGTTATTCGCCACCAAGACTACATCCAAACTATGTCTTCCTCCCACAAAAGCATCGAAAAAGTTCATTATAGCCAACCCTGTCACCTCCCTCTACCTCATAGTTAAAACTTGGTAAAGACTTGGAACTCTATCTCGTTTTGTTTAAAGACTATTTTTATGAGATAAATAGTGTATTTGGATTATTAGTGCCTGGAGTATTATGGATTGAATTATTATTGTAGTGTTTTTTTTGTACCAAATGATGCTTGGTTGAGAATAAAATAACTAAAGAATAAATAATACGTTGTTTGGTTTGGCATGATTTTAGTGAGATTAATTTTTTTCATATACAAAAATGCTCAAAATAGACCATAGACTAACCAACCCACACCCCAATGGGATTAGGATAGTCCTCTCAATTGAGTGGTAAGTTTGTTGGAGGGTTTTTCTTAGCCCCACTCCAAGTGGTTGCCAAACATGGGTACATATGGGACTATTTTGAAATAGTCCCATTCCTCCTTTCTAATCCTTCATCCACATATGGTCTCTAATATCAATGTTAATTGTAATGAAGTAAGATTGAACCACCTTGAAATTTTCAAATTTAATTGTGGTTGGCCTATATTCATGATTTTAGGCAGAAAAATCGAACTCGGTAATCAAGATTGCTGCAAAGACCAAATTTTCCATCCCATAAGACAAGTGACGCACTCGAAATGCAGAAAATCAATGGCCATAATCCAAAGCACTCAGGCTTTTGACATCAATGGTTGCAGAAAACTTCAAATTGTCACCAAAATGTAATTTTGCCAACTCAATATCTAATAATCATAATTATCCACGCAAGTTAGTTAATGAATTTTGTACACACGGCTACTTGCTTTGTTAATATTGTTTGGTCTTTCAGGCATAATAGATTATGAATTAATACAGACAACATAAAATATTAACAATTCTCAGCAAAGTGGGTTTTCATCAAGTTGCCAAATTTTCAGTAGGACTCGAAAATCAAAACTTATTTAGGTAATTACAACTCCCCTTTGTTGCAGTGCGTTTTTATCGTTCGCTCTGCTGGTCCCAAGCCCGGAGAGGGGAGGGGGTTGTGGTAGGTTGACACCCCATGTAAAACTCACACTTTCTGAACACAGATGATTTGTTTTATCATGGTTTAACAGAAGGTGACATTTTCAACCACAACAACAAATGAATCCCCAACAAAGATTATAAATTCAAACAGAAAACTGCCATAAAGGAAATAAGGGGAGATAAAGATAGAGAGAGCGCGCTCTTACTCGGTCCTTAGGACGCCATTTTGAGACCAAACCACTATCAGAAGGACCAGAAGGAACACACTCCTCGAAAGCGTCATGCCTCAGGTCACACAGAACAACAGTCTGTGGCAAATACGCCAAGCTGGTAGCAGTGGTAATGCCATCGGTGCTCGAACACTCGTCCAAGTGATTCGAAACCACCACGGAAGATTGCGAAAATCGAGACGCCATTAAATCTCCCAATGCCATCCAAATCCCCAACCCCCCTCACCCCACACCCAACCCAACAACAACTATCAACCTTGCCCTAATCGGACCTTGCCGCTGAACCACACACAGCAAGAACTCATACCAGATACCCAGCCAATGAAAACAAAACCCGACGATCAAAAACCTGAGCTTCTATACCTGGCCGACGACAGAGTAAAAGAGAGAAAAAGGCTCCGTCTAATCAACAAAACCTCTGAACCATCGGCGGATAGAGATTCTCTGAGGAAGGAAAGCGAATCCAGCTCCGAACACCCCCCC
>JAOTRH010000002.1:9830193-9851799 GCA_034768845.1 Heliamphora exappendiculata
GGGGGGGGGGGGGGGGGGGAAAACATATGTTTGGTTCATTTTTGGAAGTGAGTTTGTTTTAAATTATTATGTGATTTAATTTCTTAGTTGGCAAATCTTTAGGATAAATGGATCTAACTAATAACAATGTTGACAAAAAATAGAGTGATGTACTAAGAAGGACTAAACTGTATAATATAGTAGTGAACTTTTGCAAATTTAGGCCACTGAAAAATAAAACATAAAAGTTTATATGACGTTTAATTATAATTGGAGGGTTGTTTATACAAAGTGATTTATTTAGATTGATAAATAGCTTAAAAGTTTTTTTCTCTTTTGTTTTTATTTTTGCATTTTTTGTGAAAAGGATATTTAGAGTGAAAGTAAGTTATTTTGTAAATTGGTTTTTAAGTGACTGTTTTAAAGTTGGTTGATTGAAAACAAAAACAAAAATTTTGTTTTTTTTTTTTTTCAAATTGAACATTATTGCTTTTTTATATAATTAATTATAATGATTATATATAGTTGATATTAATATTAAATATAGATGAATATGGTGAGTTTGAATAAGGTATTTTAAGGATTAGTTTTTGATTAGTTTTTTTTTTTTTTTGTAGCTTTTTAGCTCCTCTCTCTCTCTCTCTCTCTCTCTCTCTCTCTCCTCCTCCTCTCCCCCGCCCCTCCCCCAACCTTGGTTAGTTTTTTTAGTTTTTGGTTAAAAAGGTCAAAAAAGTATGTTAACCAAATTGTCATGGGACAAGGCTTGAAACACAGCCGCGTGCAACCTACATTACGTGCTTGTCAGGTCTCATTGCTTGTCAGGTCTCATTGGACAACTTCACCAAACTCAATTAACCTTCAAACAAAGATTTATAGCAACAAAAAATTGAACAAATGTAATCGAAAACAAAATTGCAAGCAACGAGTACATGGATATTTAAATGCGTAAAAACGAGTTTTTATTAATCAGTGAATGAGAATTACAAAGTTAGAACGTTGCACAATAAATTGATGGTACAGTACATGGATATTTAAATGCGTAAAAACTAGTTTTTATTAATCAGTGAATGAGAATTACAAAGTTAGAACGTTGCACAATAAATTGATGGTACAATACATAGACGTGGACAATCTCAATATTGGGTACGAATGCAATTATGTAATCAATATCATTATTTATACACTATAATTGTGGTTGTTTAGCAAAATTACTAAAAATAGTTTAGTATTTTGTTATTAAATTTAGTTATAAGTTACAATTAATTTTAAGAACTTTTTTGGTGTAAAATGCATAAATAACATTTCATACAACATTAAGTCTAATAACAAATACTTTAAATTCAATTGTGTAAAATTTGATCAAAATATTCTTACTACTTTAAATACTCATTATTTTACATTAATACCTTATTTCTCCACCTTCAGCGACTGCTAGCGAGCTTCGAAAACTATTTTCGGTGACTTTCGACGACTATCTCCGACAACCGCTTGCGAGCTTCACTTGTAGGTATCGATCTTCATTGAGCAGTTGGATTGCTGATTATGCTACTGATTTTATTCACGAGGGTGATTTTATTCGTAAAATTGTCAAATATTAAATTAGAGAAATTTAGTCTTAAAATTTTTAAAATAATTAACCTAAATAATTAAAAAAAATTAAATAGATTAAATATAGAACGAAAACTAAAAATTAGACTTACGACTAATTATCTGTTCATTTTATGTAAATGTCTTGTAAATGTATAACTCATATCATTTCTCGGCCTAATAGTAACTAGATCCTTCAAGCCTAAAATTTGAAAGTTCATTGTTTTTATATACTTGTGCCACAGCTCATACGTTCCATGTTTGCTTCAATTTATTCGTCTGGGACAATAATTATATTAGTATTACCACATTATTTATTTACAATTTTATAAAATAATATGAATTACTACAAGTTTTTTAAGAAACAAATTCTAATTATACATTTTAATAGTGAAGCAAGTAATCTTTTCTTATATTGGTAGTATTTGATATTATTAAAATTAGTAATTTATAAATTTTAACTTGTAACAGATGTATCTTAATAAAAATTATATTTTTTAACTAAAAAAAAAATTATACATTATAACAGATGTCGAAAGTGTTTAAAATAACGAATAATTAGTCTTAGCCTTTGTCCTACATTTAGTTTATTTAATTTTTTTTAAATATTTTTAGTTCATTGTTTTAAAAGTTTCAAAGTTTAAGACCTTTAATTTTAAAAATTTTAAGGTCTAAAGTGCTTTAATATAATTTTTTGACAATAATATGAAAAAAAATCACCCTCGTGAACAAAATCACTGCATGATCTGCAATCCAACGGCTCGATGAAGGTCGATTCCTGCAACATCACCTCCCCTAACTGAAAGCCAAGGGAACCCTTGATTTGGTGCAGAGCACTGTCAGCGGCGGCGGAACTGCCCCGACAACCATCGAAGTTGTCTCCCATAGCATTGCCCCATCGGAGCTTGTAGGGTCGGACCCTTGGGATGCCGTGTTGGTTTAGGTTCAGGCATTCGTCGTAGACCGAGTCGCACGCTGAGTTGAAGTCTGGCGAGTCGTTAAAGCTTTGAGAGATGAGTTTCGACGCGGATAAACCCATCCCCCCTTCTCTCTCTCTCTCTCTCCGAATTTGGGGCAAACGTGATGTTAGGAATGGATCCAAGAGAGTTAATTGGAAAAAAATGTTTTGTACAGATAAAGTTGGATCGAGCAGGTTAAAATTCAGGGTCTTGAGAATTCGGCGTCCCCAGCCTTACGTATTTGTGTTGGCGTCGAAGAAAGAATATAGAAAGAAAATGAAGAAAGAGATAGAATAGATCTGAAGCGAGAAAACGTTAATGAAGGACGGTCCTCTGTTTTTGATTTCTAGTGCAAAGCAATGATAGAAAGCTCCCCATAACCTGCACCTTTTCGGGCATGTCTAAACAGGCATAGCCTTCTCCATAAATAAGAGGTCTTCACAGCTTTTTTTAATTCAACCAATTCCTAGCCTTTTCATTTCGCAAACACTAGAGTCAAGTCCTTTGTCAGACTGCTCAAGACTTTGTTTGGTTCACCAAGCACAATAGATTATATTGCTTTTTTCTGAAAGCGTTAGGTCTAAGTATTCTTGGGATGCAGACATCCAAATTCATAAACAGCAAGGGGCAAATCTCTTTTAAGTATTGTTAGAATATTAAATTTGATTGACAGAATATTGTGATTTGATTTTATTTGATCATTTGTTTTTATTGTAATTTTAATTTTATTTAGTCTTATTTTTTTATATGAATAAATCATATATTATACACCGTTCGATATACACAAAAAATATATATATAATTATTATTAATTTTAATTTCTTTACGGTATCATAGCCATAATTTTGTGACCTCTGGGAGTTTTTCCAGCATCCTGTCGTGTCCTCACCAGCACACTTATCGTTGCTTGTGACCGCCGCCGCTGCCGCGGGTGCTACCCTGATAGGCTCCGAAAACCCTTGGTTCCCATCGAGGACTGGTTCTGATTCACCACCTCCTCACCGCCATCGCACATCGCTCGATCTCACCGTTTGCTCACCGCCCTTGCGCTCGGCACCGGTTGTCGCCGATCGTTGCTCGCGATAATCGCCTCGCCCAGTCGCATCGCCTCCTCAAATCCCACGATTTTGCTATTTGCGATCTTGCCGCCGATCCCATTGACGAGAGCACTACCTCGAGGCACCGTCGTGAGCGCCGCCATACCAGTCGCCGCCGCCGCCTCCAAATTCCTGGTGAGGCGATTGGGTTGAGGGAAGGAACTTTCTCTCTCTGGAACAGCGGTTACGATCTGGGACGGGATTTTCCGGCGAATTCTATCGCCGTTAGTTTGGTTGGAGATTTCTGGGTCTCTAACCCTCACACATCTGAGTCTCTTCCTATTACCCCACTGTAAGAAAAGATCGATTTCCGATGGCTTGCACACTCTTTGATTCTTCTCTTCTTTCTCCATCATCTTGAGATCTAAAGCTGTTGGAAGAAACCTAGGGAAAATCTTCTAAGAAATTCCAGTGAAGGAGTTTCATGTCAGGGAAACCAAAATACAGCCGCAAGAACAATATTGAGTTTTTCGCCAAAACCAAGAATTCCCAAAAACCAATTCCTCCAATATTTCCACAAATCTCAAACAAACTCAGCCCTTTATTAATTTATTTATTTATTTAAATAATTATTTATTTATTTATTTATTTAAAAATAATAATAAAATAAATAAGTAAGTAAATAAATAAATAAATAAATATAAATATCTACATAAATAAATAACTCACCACTTCTACTACTTTCAACATGTCTCAATCTGCATCGAATCTCGATTCAATTGTCCGTTCTATTGATATTATATTAGACCGATCCAATTATAGTATATGGGCTCAGAATATGGTAGTTTTTTTGAAATGACGTCGATTTTGGTGCTATGTGACTAGAACCATTCTTGAACCCGTACAGAACAGCAGCGAGACGAAATAGGCATTTGCAACTCATCTGGAAGACTGTGACAGTATTCACTACAAGATTTTGTCTTGATTCATCAACACCTCTATTCAGTCCATCAACAGTCTTCTTTCAAAACTTGAGAATGCTACCATTGCTTGGAATTTTCTTCTAAACGATACAATTGCACATATGATGCCTCCTTGGAATTTCAACTAGAAGCCAACCTTTATCAGATGCGTCAGGAACCCGATCAGTCTATTGCTGATTTCTATTCCCAAACCAATCATATTTGGGAACAATTGTCTGTTGCAGATCCAAAGCTCGAATGCTCTAAAGACATTCAAATGTTTACTACTTGGCTTAATCAATGGAAGTTTATGCACTTTATGATGGCTCTTCGGGATGATTTTGAATCTACTCGAGTCTCTCTTCTTCATCGTCAACCACTTCCGACTTTGGATGCTGCAGTTTCTGAACTTATCTCTGAAGAGACTCGTCGTTCCACTATGAAGTTGCAATCTTATGATATGGTTTTGCCATTGCTTCTCGTGGTACTTTCTCGTCTTCTACTGGGCATTCATCCAAGACTAGTTTTTGTAAGTGGTGTAAACGCAATGGTCATACCATTGACGAATGCCACAAGTTCAAGTCCTATCAGCAAAAACAAGCTTGCCAACAGACAGCTGCGGTTGCTTCCTCTGCTTCGTCTACATCCGAGTCTTTCTCTTCGTCCACTTCCCTCACTGCAGCTGACGTAAAGGACTTAATTCACTAGGTTTTGTCCTAATCCTCCACTGTCTGGTCTGTCACCTCAGGTAAATCTCAATAATTTATAGACTATGCTTACTATAATCATATGACATCTGATGCTACTATATTCTCTCATAAAACTGCTCTTTCTCCCAATCCTACCATTTGCACTACTGATGGTTCCTATATGCCTGCTAGCCATATAGGGTCTATTTCTACTTCTCACTTATTTGTCAGTGATACTTACCTTGTGCCTAAACTTTTTTTAAATTTTTTTTCTGTTGGTTAACTTTGTGAGTTAGGTCTTGACCTGAAATTATCTAACAACGGTGTTGATGTATAAGATTCACAGACGAGTCAACTGCTTGGGATAGGCCGTAAAGTTGGACGTCTTTTCGAGCTCACATCATTGCAGCTTCCTTCTTCCACAACCACTTCCATGGCTGCTATCACCATCTCTTCCCGTTTGTGGCACTTCCGACTCGGTCATGCTTCACTTCCACCTGTCCAGTTCTTGGCTTCTCAAGGTCACTTAGGTCATGTTGACTTTCAGTCATTTGATTGTATTCCATGTCGTCTTGGGAAGAAAACACATTTACCATTTAATAAAAGTGACTCTTTTTTATCTGCACCTTTTGACCTAGTCCACTATGATATTTGGGGTTCTGCCCCGACTCTAACTGATGGGGGATCTCGTTATTTTGTTATTTTTGTGGATGATTACAGTCGCTATACTTGGATCTATCTTTTACAGCATCGGTCTGAGCTCACCACTGTTTACCAAAATTTTCATAAAATGGTGTAGACTCAATTTTCTTGTACCATTAAAATTTTTCATTCAGATAATGCAATGGAATACAAGGATAACTCATTTCTTGTTATCTTACAGCAAAATGGGATAATCTCTCACCATTCTTATCCATATACCTCACAACAAAATGGTAGAGCAGAACGTAAACATCGTCACATTCTAGATACCGTAAGAGCACTTCTCATTTCTGCTTCTCTTCCAAAACATTTTTTGAGGTAAAGCTGCTCTTACTGCTGTCTACACCATCAATTGTGTTCCCTCATCCACTATACATAATAAAATTCTATTTGAGTTTCTCCATGGTACGAACTATACCTACTACTTACTTCGAGTTTTTGGAAGTGTTTATTTTGTTACTCTTCTTACACACGAGTGCACCAAACTTGAGCCACGATCCAGACTCTGTTGCTTTCTTGGCTATGGTCTCACTCAAAAAGGTTATCGTTGTTATGATCTCATAGCCAAACGTCTTCGTATTTATTGTCATGTAGAGTTTTGAGAATATAAGATGTTTACGAGTATTTCTCCATTTTCACAATCCTCTTCTAGTTATGCTCCTATCTTTACTGACCCATCTATTGCTTTAGTCCCTGATTCCTCTGCAGAAATACTGAGCTCATTAGACGATCCTTCTTCAACCATTCCTGAGTCATCTGACACGCCTACTGATGTTCCTAATACATCAACTGCACCCGAGCCCATCCAGGTACCTGCACTCCGTCAATCTACTAGAGTAAGAGCGCCTCCTTCTCATCTTCAAGATTATCATTGCTATTATACTCTTGTTACTCTTCATGAACCTCACAGTTATCGTGAAACTAGTGCTGACCCCCTGTGGCAGCAAGCTATGACTGATGAACTAAATGCTCTCACCAAAACTCATACTTGGGACTTGGTGAATTTATCTTCTGAAAAATCTGCAGTTAGATGTAAGTAGGTCTACAAAATCAAGACTCGGTCAGATAGATCAGTAGAACGATACAAAGCTCGTCTTGTTGCGAAGGGTTTCTCTTAGGAGTATGGTATTGACTATGAGGAGACCTTTGCTCCTGTTGCCCGTCTTACCTCTATTCAACCCCTGCTTGCAGTAGCCGATGTGCGTCATTGGTAACTATTTCAGATGGATGTCAAAAATACATTTCTAAATTGTGATCTTGCCGAGGAAGTTTATATGCATCCTCCACCTGGTTATGACCATCCTCCTCACACCGTTTTTCATCTTCGATGTGCTCTCTATGGTCTTAAACAAGCTCTACGGGCCTGGTTTGCTAAATTCAGTTGTGTTGTTACTCAAGAGGGCTTTGCTCCTAGTACCTATGATTCTGCACTCTTTATCTGGTCCACCGATGTTGGTATTATTCTTATTCTTCTCTATGTTGATGACATGATCATTACATAGGACGACCTCTCTAGTATTCGATATCTTAAGCACTTTTTGAGTCAGAATTTTGAGATGAAAGACTTAGGGTAGCTTAACTATTTTCTCGGTCTGGAGGTTACATTCAATTCAGATGGTTACTATCTTTCTCGGGCAAAGTATGTGTCTGACCTGCTTTTTAAAGCAGGCTTGACTAACAGCACAACATACCCTTCTCTGCTTGAACCTAATGTTAAGTTGCTTGCCACTGATGGTGAATATCTTTCAGATGCTACTTTATATAGACAGTTAGTCAGTAGTCTCGTCTATCTCACTGTTACCCATCCAGATATTTCCTATGCAGTTCATCTGGTTAGTCAGTTTATGAGTGCTCCTCGCTCTACTCACTATGCTGCTGTTCTACGCATCTTACGTTATGTCAAGAGGACTTTGTTTCACGGTCTTCACTTTTCTTCGCACTCATCATTTGAGCTCCGCTTTTATTCTGATGCTGACTGGGCCGGAGATCTTATCGATCGTCGCTCCACTATAGGATACTGTTTCTTACTTGACACCTCTCATTTCTTTGCATAGTAAGAAGCAAACTGTTGTTGCCTGATTTAGCACTGAGACTGAGTACCGTGCTCTTGCTGATACTATAGCTGAACTTTTATGATTGCAGTGGCTTTCGACAGATATGGGTGCTCCTTAGACGACTAGTTCCCCTCTTTATTGTGATAATCAGAGCGCCATCCAGATTGCTCACAATGATGTCTTTCATGAGCGCACCAAACATATTGAAATTGACTATCACGTCATCCGACATTACATTCAACAGGGCACCCTATAGTAGGGCACCCTACATCTCCGATCTGTCTCTTCTGAAGATTAACTTGTTGATATTTTTACAAAATCTCATCCTCCTGGTCGCCTACGTGATCTTATTTTCAAACTTTAATTGATTTCGTCATCTCGCGTTTGAGGGGGGATGTTAGAATATTAGATTTGATTCACAAAATATTCTGATTTGATTTTATTTGATCCGTTGTCTTTATTGTATTTTCATTTTTATTTAGCCCTATTCGCCTATAAATAAGCCATATACTGTACAGTTTGATATACACAGAAATTATACAATTATTTTTTTTTCTCAATTTCTTCAAGGATAAAGCGTAATACACTTGTCTTGATTTGTTTTATCTTTCATACCAAAATTTTGTAAGTTTAAAGTTTCATATATATTTTTTTGTTAGTTTCACTTTTTTGTTTTGGTCTTCCTCTATTGGGAAAAAATAAAAAATTAGTATACTATTTTTTTCCTTTCGTCCCGCTTTTTGTTTCGAATGATTTTGCAAATAGAAATTATATTTATCATATAAAAAACCAATTGTTTTGGATAACAATCTTAAAGTAGATTTTTTTTTGTTTACTGCTTTTTGCATCCGATTTTCATTGTCTTTTTCTATTATATTCCTTAATTATTGTGTTATATTTTTGTTAAACAAAAATTACTCTAGAAATCAATCACGATGCTGTGAGTATCGGTACTAACACTGGTGATGTATCGAATATTGTCTCCACGCCTATTGTTGTGATTCTTGTGGCACTAATGCTGACTCCAGTCTCGGTAAACCATGACGAGAAGCCCAAAAAATTTAATGAGACTAATTTTAAAAGGTGGCAACAAAAGATATTATTCTCTCTAGCCACTCTAAATTTGGCGAGATTTCTTTAAGAAGATGTTCATGTACTCAAAGAATACGAATGTGATAAGAAAATTATTGCCGCAGTGCAAGCATGGAATCATTCTGACTTCTTGTGTAGGAATTATGTACTCAACGGCTTGGACAAAACACTGTATAGTGTTTATTGTATCAAGAAGACTGTAAAAGAATTGTGGAAATCCTTGGACAAAAAAATATAAGACTGTTGGGATGAAAAAAATTATCGTCCACTATTTTCTTGACTACAAAAATAGTTGATTATAAGACTATTATCAATCAAGTCCAAGAACCTCAGGTAATTTTACATGAAATTCATGTAGAAAGGATGTCTCTGAGCGAGTCATTCTGAGTGGCAGTAATTATTGAAAAATTACCACCATCATAGAAAGAATTGAAATGCTTTCCATAGTACAAGTACAAAAAGATGAAATTGGAGGATCTCATAGTGTTGCTCAGAATTAAAAAGGACAATCATGGTTTAGAGAAGAAAGTAGGATGTCAATTTATGGCTAAGGCAAATGTCGTGGAACAAGGGCATGGGCAGAAGATGAAGCATTCTGGCCATTAGTCATTTTAGGGCCCGAAATGTTCAAGCTAAATATAGTAAGTAACCCCCTCAAGCTCACGTAATTAAAGTGGAGACACTCTCCAGTGATGTGGTTGATTTGACATTTTTTGCAGTGATATTTGAAGTAAACATAGTAGGTTCTAATCTTAAAGAGTGGTGGGTGGACACAAGAGCTACCCGTCATATTTGTTTGTACAAAAGAATATTTACTTCTTACCTATTAGTGGAATATTGAGAAAAATATTTCATAGAAAACTCCTCAACCTCTAAGTTGAAGGACACTAAAGATGACATTAAGGAAGGAATTGACTCTTAAAGTAGATATTCGCAAAATTTTGGTGTCTGTATTGCTGCTTAGCAAGAAGGGGTTCAAGTTAGTTTTTGAGTTTGATAAATTTTTATTTCACTCTTTAAGTTGGTCTTTTAGTATGATAAATTTATATTCACTAAGAGTGGAGTGTATGTGGAGAAGGGGTACATGAGCAATGACCTCTTCAAAATAAATGTAATAGCTGTTATTCTGCCTATTAATAAAATTAACACATATTCTGTTTACTTGCTTGAATCTTCTAATGTATAACATGATAAACATGGCATGTTAGTTTTGATACTCTTTGTAGATTAAGTTAGACAACTTGCCCAACTTTAATATAGATTCAAATTGTAGATATGAACTTTGTGTGGAAGCAAAGTCAATAAGGACTTATTTTCATAAAACTGAATGAGCCACTGAACCTCTAGATTTAATCCATAATTATATGTGTGATTTAAAATTTATTCAAACATGCGGTAAAATGAAGTATTTTATTATTTTTTTGATGACTTACGTGATATAATTATGTGTGTTTGTTAAGGAGTAAGGATAAGGCTTTAGAAATGTTCAAACATTACAAAAGTAAGGTTGAAAATAAATTTTGCCAAAAACTTAAGGTGATTGGAAACGATAAATGTGGTGAATATAAATTCTCTTTTGCCAAGTTCTATTATAAATATAGAATTATTCACCAAATTACTGTACTTTTTTCTCTACAACAAAATGAGATTGCTAAACAAAAAATAGAATTTTAAGAAAAATGATGAATGCTATGTTGATTAGTTCAGAATTATCACAAAACTTGTGAGTGAAACAATTATATCCGTTAATTACCTCTCGAGCAAGTTACCTCCTAAAAGGATGGATTACACTCTTCATGAATTGTGGATGGCACGTAAGCCTACCTTCAAATTTTTAAAACTATGTGGATGCTTGGCTAAGATTATGGTCTCTATTTCAAAACAAGTGAGAATAAAACCAAAGACTATTGACTGTAAATTCATTAGTTGTGCAAAAAACAGTAGTGCAATTAGTTTTTAGTACACAAGTCAAATATACCAGTTGTTCATGTTAGCATTGTTGTTGAATCAAGAAATATTTTATTTTTTGAAGATGTTTTTTCTTACATAACATACATAATAGAAAATAAATCTCTAAGCTTTCAAGAAGCAATATCCACTCCTGAAACACCTCTTTGGAGGGAAGCTATAAATAATGAAATTGAATTCATTTTTGTAAAATCATACTTCAAAATTGGTGATTCTTCCACTAGTTTGTAAACTTTTTGGGTACAAGTGAATTTTTAAGAGAAAGATGAAAGTAGATCGTTCAATTAAAAAAAACAAGGTTAAGTTTATTGTCAAATGACACGAGCAAAAAGCAGCCCAGATTTTTTGATATATGCACATTAGTCACAAGAGTAACCCCCATTCAAATATTAATTGTTATAGTAGCAGTTTACAATCTTGAAATACATCAAATAGATGTTAAAATAATTTTCTTAAATGTTGAACCTGACGAGATTATATACATGGAACAAACAAAATGTTTTGTTGTTCCAGGGCAATAGGAAAAGGTGTGCAAGGTCGTTAGATCATTATATAGTTTAAAGCAAACACTTAAGCAATGACATAAATTTTTTGACAATGCTATGATGTCAAATTATTTTAAATAAATCAATGTGACAAGTGTGCCTTTTAAAGAAACAGAAAAATGTTATCATTATTTATCTCTATGTTAATGATATGATTATTACCTGTTGCAATTATAAAATCATTAAAGCTACTAAGAACATGTTGAACAATACGTATAACATGAAAGATATGGATGTTGCAAATGTCATAGTAGAGACTAAAATCACTAGAACATTTAATGAAATTGTATTATCCCAGTCCCTATATATTGAGAAAATACTTGAGAAATTTTAAAAATATGATAATAGTTTAGCTCAAACACTGGTATATGTGAATCTTCATTTATCCAATAGTAATGATGAAATCACAAGCCAACTAGAGTATTCTACAATTATAGGCAACTTGATATATGTAATGAATTATATACGGTCAGACACAAGTTACTTAATAAATTGAGTAGATATATAAATAACCCAAGGGCTGATCACTTAAAAGGTAATTATTAGGGTTTTTCGATACTTGAGGTATACTTTTAATTTAGGACTGCACCATACTAGATGTCCAGCAGTACTTGAAGGATAGAATGACACAAACTCAATATCGAATACTAGAGAACTAAAATCCACGAGTAGATATGCCTTTATTCTAGGAGGTGTGGCGGTATCATGAAAATCCTCTTAGCAAATGTATATCGCAAGATCCATAATGGAATCTGAATTCTTGCTTTATGTAAATCAAGTAAATAGGTAGAATGACTTTATCGTTTCTTAAAAGATATTCTAATATGGTCTAATCTAGTGCCCGCAATTTGAATACATTAAAATAGCCAATCAACAACTAAGAAGGCACAAAGTAGCATGATAATGGTAAATCTCGATACATATGTTGTAGACATAATACTGTTTCACAAGCTCTCAAATAGAGTAATCATTATTAACTATGTAAAATCAAAAAATAATATTGTGGATCTGCTAACCAAATGGTTAACTAGAGAGTTAATTAACAAATTATCGAGGAGAATTTGACTAAAGCATATAACGTAAAAGGTCTCTATAATTGTAACCCAATCTAACTAACTAGGGATCCAAATATTTTGGTTTAAAGGAATAACAAAACTTTGGGGAAATAAAAGATCACTGTGGATCTTAAGCATCTTGTACCCACTCTAATGATGAAATTCAAGAAGAATTTAGTGAGTATATGTAAGGAAACATTAGTTTAAAGGGATTAAAGGTAAAGTTCATTCGGGTACTCAATTTTGTAAATAGAATAGGTTCTGCCCAAGTGTGAGTTTAAGTTGGAGTTAAACCCAAACACACGCGCTCTGTCGCCGCTTGCTCATCTGACCGGTTGAGTCAAGCCTAAACTTGGGTCCCCAAGTAGGATCTAATCGTTTTGAAAAAAAATTTAATTTAATAAAAAATTATGAATTTATTTATAACAATTTTTTATTTTTCTAAATGGGTGTGCCTCTTCGCAAGTCATGAACCAAATCGGTTGGTACCTTTTTAAATCTGTTTGAACAGGGTTGCCTCCTCTATAAATAAGAAATTCTTACTACTTTTTCAATTCAATCAATTCACAGCTTTTCCATTTTGCATACATTGTAATCAAGTTCTATGTCAAAGAGTTTGAAACTCTATTTGGTTCACCATGCACAATAGATTGTAGTGGTTCTTTTGTGTGATTTATATAAAGTATTTTTAGGAGACAGACATCCGAATTCATAAGCATTAAAGGTAAGGGACAAATCTTCTTTAAGTACAAAGTATGATACACTCGCCTTGATTTGTTCTATCTTTCATACCGAAGTTTTGTTATCTTGAAGTTTCATATTTTTTTGATAGATTCACTTTTTTGTTTTTGCCTTCTTCTTGGGGAAAAATAAAAAATTAGTTTATTATTTTTTTCTCCTTTCGTCTCGTTTTCTGTTTCGAATGATTTTGCAAATACAACACAATAAAAAAAACCAACTATATTTGAATAACACATAATTCACTAGCTAATGTAATACAACTTTTGGAGTAATTATTCAGTAATTTTGGAGCATTGTATAACATTATTTTCATGATGCTCTCATTTAATTATGTCGTAAAGAATACTTCGTAGAGAACGAGTAATTATTCGGTGCCTCCAGAATATTATATGGAAAGTTCATATGTTATTTTCATTTAATGCGGTAGTTATAAATTTTACGGTAAAAACATAATAATTCATATTTATTAGGTGGTTAAAAAAACAAAGAGTAACTTATATTATGTAAATTGCGAATATTTATTTACCAATAGTATTACATGACATGATCTATATAATATTTTAAAAATATTTAATAATTTTTTAAAAAAAATAATATAAACTCATCTTTATTAAATAAATAAATAAATGACGAAAATATTCGCTTAGTATCAATCACGTATTCAACAGCCGTGAATAATGAACTGCATCAAAATCGCATCGTTGAATGATTACTTTTGAGTTTTGCCTATTTTGATATGCACACGTGCCCTACGGTCCAGCTGGTAGGATGGATGGAGCTTGCAAAGAGGAATTATTCAATAATTTTGTGTATTATATAGTATTATTTATATAGTATTTTTATTTAGTGACATAGGTCTCATTTGAATAAATAATTTATTAATTTATTTAGTTTATAAATAATTAAATAAATCACTTTGTTTAGTTTGTTAAATAAATAAAATTTAAATTAATAAGCAAATAAGTCAATAAATAAAAAATTTAATAATTCAAAATAAATTTTAAAAAAGATAAAATAAATTAAAATAAGTTAAATAAGTAAAAAATAATTAAATAATCAAATAAACAAGTATTTTTCCAAAGAAAATAAATAAGCAAATAGACCTATTGAGTCAAATAAAATTATTTATTTATATTTTTATTTACTTATTAATAAATAAATAAATAAGTTACTCAAACGAGACCATAATATAAATTAATCCGTGTAGAAAAATGTGAGATCACTCTTATTAAATAAAGAAAAAATAAAAATAACTCAATTAATACATATTAAATATTTTTATTTATTAAAAAAACACTACTTATCATCACTTACCTAATAACTTCGAGAGCATCTAATAGTTTTCCGCTTCCGAATTGTTCGAACACTGCGTCACGTTTTACGTGTTTGCTACCGTATATTATTTTCACGTGTAAATTATGTAAGAATATTAAAAAAAAAAAAAAAAAAAGCGAAGAAAATGTATTAAATTTGATGTTCTTAGGTTCGTTTGATAATTAATTTAAAATTTTATTTTTTTATTTTTTTATATTTTTATTTAAAAAGTTAAATTTAATTTAAAATAAATTATTTAGTAATTTAACATTTAAGTTAATTTTTTTGAAATTAGTTAATTGGATGAAAAACAAATTTTTTTACTTTTTGTTTAAATTGAATAATTTTATTCTTTTATATATATATATATATATATATTTTATATTAACAATTATATATAATTGATAATGGCAGTAAATAAGTTATTAATAAGGAGTATTATTATATTTTAAAAGTGGTGAGAGTTTAAATAAAATATTTTAAAAATTTGTGTTTTTGATTTAATTTTTTAATTTTTTTACCAAGCGAAAAATTTTAACTTTTTAATTATTTTAGCTAAAAACCAAAATTACCAATCAAGCCTTAGTATATTTCCTTGGTTTACCTTTATGCAAGCTGAGGAGGTGGGTATATTTCAATAAGTTTTCAGTTCAAAATACATATATGTATTACGTACAAGGGGATGCTTATTGTTGTTAAAATTATAATAAAAGTTAATTATTATTATTAAAAAAATAATTTTTTAAAAATTCTCTTTAGCTGAATTTTTATAAAGTACAAATTGTGACAAACATTTGGATATAATTTTTAATGCAATAAAAAGATTAAGAAAATGAAGTTATGTTATTTTTACAAAACTCTTAATAAACTATGTGCAAAAAATAAATTGATTTACTGTTGTAATCATAAATCATATGATTTCAATATGGACTTATTTGGTTCTGACTTAAAAGTTGAGATTTTTGTTTATGATGTCTAAAAAGTTTATCTTTTAAAAAGAGAAAGAAAGAAATTAAATTATTTAAAATAATTTTTGTAGAATAGTTTTTTTTATTTTGAATTTTTATTAAAATATTTAATATGTTTTTATTTTTTATATTTAAATTATAATATTTGGGAGAATAGTTCATTTCTTTTTTTGAAGTAAAATTAACTTTCTAATTAAGGGTTTTATATGTAGTGATTCCATTGAAAAAAGAAAAAAAATTAGAGCATTTAGAATATTTATAGGTATTATTTTTGTAAAAAAATAAAAAAATTAATAAGATTTTAAAAAATGCTAAAGAGACTAGCTTAAAAGTTTGTTTTCTTTATAAAAGGAAACAGCATTTTAGATATGCAAAATCTCTTTGCTTAAAATTGCAAAAACTTTACTTTTAAATCATATTTTCTTTTCTTTGTTTTAAAATAATTGTTTATTTTAAAGTTACTTCTTGACTAAGTAAAATTATTGTATTGTTTATTTAAAGATTTTACTCCGGTTGCGTCCAATGAAGAGTGGAAGTTTGGCCAATTTTAAAAAATGTCTCCAGCGGGCGTCTCTGAAAAATCTTTTTTTTTTAATAAAAAAAGTCAATTAAAAGTTGGTCTTTTTAAAAATCACTAATTAATTTTTTATACATTTAAGAAAAAAAAACTATAAACATGTTAAACACTTATATTTTTTTTAAAAGTAAAATAACTATAATACTCTTAATTTAAAATATTAACTCTTCTCACAAAAATAAATTTTTTTAATATTTTTCAAATACTATAATTTTAAAATATATATATATATTAAATATTTTAATAAAACATAAAAAAAATTATTATAAAAAGTATCTCAAATAATTTATTTTTTTAAAAGATAATGAAATCTTTTAAAAGTCAATTTTTTTTTTTTTTTTTTTTGGATATCCAACCAAATACATAGTTAGATAAAAGATGATTATCGAGAACAGCCGGCTCGCTTGCATAAGAGTGTAGAATATACGGTAATATTTCCGCGTTGCGTCTCTCTCTCTCTCTCTCTCTTTCTATATATATATATATAAAATTTGCGTATACGAGTTACATGTATAATGTGTCGATGATTATAGTGAGTTCGAAATTCACTTTCATAAGCTTCTTATGCTAATCCCATTTTCGAGTTGAATCCATCGTTCCAGAGGTAATTCAGTAATTCGATTCGCTCCTTATTTACAATGCTTTTACATGCATTCGATGCGATCGTCCCTGTTTTCTGCATAAGTTTGCATTTGTGCGTGGACGTGCGTGTTTGGTTATCGAGAAAAAGAGAGAGAGAGAGAGAGAGAGTAGAAAACGTAAAAGAAAAACACCATTTCTGAGTCTCTGGGTTTTTCTCTTTGATGTTTTAAATCAGGGGAATGAAAGCCACATCTTTGTGGAGATAAATTTCCCAGCTTGGAAACCGAAATCCTCATCTTTATCGGCAACCTAGCAGATATTTCTGTTTGGTTGTTTTCATTTTATTCCTTTCCAGTTTGCCAAATTTATGTCTTCATTTCTTGGAAATTAGCTTATTTTGATTTTTCTGCTTCAATAGTTTGATGTTGATTTATATCTAGCTGCAAAATCAATCAATTTTTCTGGCCTTTATGTTGATATATGTGTGATGTAATTCTGTATATAATGTATTCCACACGAAATCTCTGATTCATTTGAAAAGTCGGCATTTTTCCCTGAATTTATTGAAGCATGACATGTTATCATTGGTTGTATTTTCAAATGCAGCCTTTTAATTTTCTTCAAGGTTCTTGTGAAAATTACCAAACCATCTTTCCACCCTATTTCCTTTCATCTTCAAATGCAGTTTCTCTGTACATCTTCGTAAGCTCTATGCAGCAACTGCACCAAGCAATTCTACTATTCTAGTCCTCTTTGAATTTCCCCTCCCTTGCACCTTATGCAATTTTCTTTTCCATTTAGATCATCTTTTTGTTTCTGGATCAGCATGTATGTATTTTATGAATGAATGGTAGATCAGCTTGTATGTATTTTGTGTTTTACTCTTTTATTTACAAGGCCCTTTATTGGTTTTTTTTCTTTCTTTCCAGGTTACGGTCATAGAAATTTGCTGGAGAATTGAAGCTTTGCCTAGTTTTTCTCCGGTTTTTTACTACCACGGTAAAGCTCACATTTTTTAACTGTAACTATATTCTCCAGTATTCTCCAGTATTCTCTAGTTCGTTAAAAGCCCGTAAATATCTATTCTCAATATATTGGATTAACCATAGAAAAAAGTAGCATACGACCGAGTATTAGATTTTGTGATTTGAGATGGAAAACAAAGGGACAGTGTTGATGCAACGGTATGAATTAGGGAGGTTATTAGGACAAGGAACCTTTGCCAAGGTTTACCATGCAAGGAACCTTAAAAGTGGCATGAGTGTGGCCATTAAGATAATTGACAAAGCGAAGGTTTTTAAGGTTAGGATGATTGATCAGATCAAGCGGGAGATTTCTGTAATGAGGCTGGCTAGACACCCAAATATTGTGATGCTTTATGAAGTTATGGCCAGCAAGACCAAAATTTACATTGTCATGGAATATGTCAAAGGTGGTGAACTCTTTGACAAGGTGGCAAAAGGGAAGCTTAAGGAGGAGGATGCCAGGAAGTATTTCCAACAGCTGATAAGCGCTGTTGATTTCTGCCATAGTAGAGGTGTTTATCACCGGGATTTGAAACCCGAGAACCTCCTATTGGATGAGAATGGAAATCTAAAGGTTTCAGACTTTGGATTGAGTGCCCTTGCTGAATCTAAGGGTCAAGATGGGTTGCTCCACACAACTTGCGGAACACCAGCCTATGTTGCTCCTGAAGTGATCAACCAAAAAGGGTATGATGGATCAAAAGCTGACGTCTGGTCCTGTGGAGTCGTCTTATATGTTCTACTTGCTGGCTACCTCCCATTCCATGACTCAAATCTGATGGAGATGTATAAAAAGATTGGGAAGGCGGACTTTAAATTCCCTAATGGGTTCCCCCATGAAGTACGAAGGCTGATATTAAAGATACTTAACCCAAACCCAGCTACACGGATATCGATCCCCAAAATCATGGATAGTTCTTGGTTTCGGAAAAACTTGGACCACAATTCCTTGAGAATTCAAATGAAAGATAAAGAACGATCTAATCTTAATGCCGATTCAGTTTTTGGTCCTTGCGGGGATAGCAACACCTCAGCAGAAGCAAAGCAAGAATTGCCAAAGCCTGGCAACTTGAATGCTTTTGATATTATTTCGTTTTCAGCAGGCTTTGACTTGTCTGGTTTGTTCGAGGAAAATAAACAAAAGAAAGAATTGCGGTTCACGTCCAGGCTGACTGCTGAATCCATAATTTCTGAGTTGGAAGAGATAGCCAAGCGTCTGAGGCTGAAAATAACGAAGAAAGATAGAGGGCTGTTGAGATTTGATGGGGCAGAAGAAGGTAGGAAAGGCACCTTGTCCATTGATGCAGAGATCTTAGAGGTCACTCCGACATTTCATTTGGTTGAGGTGAAGAAGTGCAGTGGTGATACGTTGGAGTATCTGAAGTTAATGGAGCAGGATCTAAGGCCGGCACTTAAAGACATTGTATGGAATTGGCAAGGTGATCAGCCGCTAAAGCACCAGCAAGAAGAAAAAGATCAACTGGAGATAGCACCCTCTCAATTACTACCACTACAGACCGTCTCACCTCAGTGTCCATGACAAATCAAGTTTCTATAGGGCTGATTTTAACTTGTAATCTGTATTCTTTCTCTAATTGTCCACTATTTGTTCTTGAAAGTGTTACTTTTGTGACAACTGAAATTGCCATAACTGTGTGTTAGTGCTTTAGAGAGATACTTGTATTACTTTGATGTTTCATAATTCTTAGTTCCAGGCATCTGTTCCAAAGCAACTATTTAAAATAGAAAATATTTTTTTCTTCTCTTATTTGTGTATTTTTAGAAGATGTAATTCAGTATGACATTTTTTTTTCAAACGGTAATAAAAATGCCTCAAAATAATAATTTCTAGAGCATATTTGTCAAAATTCCAAGGTTATAGCGCCAAGACAATCAACTTGTAGCTAAATGAATATGAGTTTAATTAGTTACATTATTCAAATATTTTTTCAAGAACTTTTTATAAACATGTACGATTTAGGTTAACCAAATATGATACGAGAGAAATTAGTCTTTTCTCTCATTTTTCTTTCCTGCTTATCCAAACAAAATGGAAAGAAAATATACTCTTTCCCTTTTTTTCTTTTTTCTTATAACTAAAAAGTAATTTTTTTTTCCTTCCCTGTCCTAGGTTTCCAAACGGATTGTTAGTGTAACCATTGGAGATGGCTTTATCACTTCTTTTTTGGGCTTAAAATGATTTAAAACAAAAAAAAAAAACAACTAAAAAAATCAACTTTAAGCTAGTTTACCAAAGGAGGCTATGCCACCATTGTCACCGACCGATCAATGGTTAGCAAATTAAATAAATGCACATAAACCCGTCAGGCTTGGACAATTTGAGTAAGGTCGAGCGCTGAACTGAACTTTGCAAGATTATGAGCTGTAGCTATTACTACAGTATTGTACAGAAACCCATGCACAAAGAGTACATATGACATACCCAATTTCTGTTTCAACATGAAAATTTCAATCTGGGGGTATTTTTCTTCGCTTAAATTAGACTACAGAAAGCAGGGTTTTTATCTTAAATAGTGATGCTTGATCGCTACCGGCAGAAGGAAAATCACAGGCATGGATGGCAGCGCATATGTCTGTTGTTTCAAGAAATTGCTCTGCATTGGCAAGGATCGTAGGTCCATATTCTAGAACCAGGGTCTTACACTGCCCAAAGAATTGAAACAATGGATACTCAGAAATAGAATAAAAAGAAGAAAATAAACTATTGACTCAAATATTTCCTAAACACCTTAAAAGTTTTAATTTTATCAATTGGTATCTAAACAATTCTATTTCTATCAATTAACATTTGGTGTGAAACACCGTCAAAATGCGAGTTTAGTCTTCAATTGTCACGTCAGTTTTTTTTTTTTTTGCAATTTTCTCTAAATATATTAATAAAGTGTCCTGCTTATTGTGTGAATAGGTTAATTTCCTAATCTTCGATCTATTCATAATCTGTCATTCAAAATCATGATGCAAGTCAGTATTACTATTACCAGTAAACTGATTCGTAGAAATAGATTAGAGAGCAATGAATTTTTTTTTTTTTTTTTAAGTTCTAAACTGGGACATCTTCAAGCGATTAATGTCAATGCAAATCCCTGGTAGCACAAAGTTCAAAAATTTTCTGCATAAGTTTCAGAGAATGTTCTAACCTTTTTCAGATAGGTCTCCACAGCATCGCATGCCTTAAGAAACAACTCAATTATATCTAACTGAAATAAAAGCCAGAGAGAAAATAAGTATAAGCTTCTTGGCAGTTGGCACAAAGTAAGCATGCATATTGAGGTAGATTGCAATATATTTCTGCTTTAAAGCCCTGTTTTTCTTTTTCTTTTTTTTTTATAAAAAACATTTTTGTTAGGAAAATATTTTTAGTGGAAAACATTTTCTTGAAAATATATTTTAGAAAACATTTTTGCGTTTTGTTGCGATTTTGAAAATAATAGTGCTGATAGAGGTACTAGTGTTAGAATTGGTAATAGTGGTGACGATAAAAGCAATGATGGCGGTAACATTCGGACCTCGATTCCAGATCTTGGACCCCCTAGACCCCCGACCCTTTCCCTAGACCCTCGGCCCCCAAACCCCTAAACCTTCGAACCTGGCCCCTAGACCCTGGACTTCTGAACCTAACCTCCAGTCCGTGACCCCTGAACTCCGACCCTCAGGTCCCAACCCTCGGCCCCTGGCACTCGACCCTTGACCTTCGACCCTCCACACCCGAATCTTGAACCCCTAACCCCCCAACCCCCAACTTTCGACCC
>JAOTRH010000002.1:9851899-9889193 GCA_034768845.1 Heliamphora exappendiculata
ATATAGGTTATAGAAAACTCTAATAATGGTAATAAGATTAATTAGGAAACAAGATCCAAATAATGAATAAATATCTCAATAATAATAATATAGTATATTCTCACAATGCTAATAATAAAAAATTTCTTAAAAATTGATAAATATCTCAGTAATAATTATAATAATATATTCTCATAATCCTAATAATAGAAGAATATCCTAATAATAATAATTATAATAATATATTCTCACACTCCTCTCAAACTCATGATGCGAACCTAGTGAGCAGTAAAAGTTTGTTAATCAGGAATCGAAAATAAGCCGAAGTATGAGTTTTAGTGAATAAATCGGCAAGCTGTAATGACGAAGAGATAAAGAAGATCAACGGTACCAAGCTAAAGATGTTAATGAACAAAATGATAATCAATTTCTATATATTTTATACGTTCATAGAAGACAGTTATGAACTATATGGATCGCACTCTTATTATCACAATAAAAAAAAGTAAAAAAATAGAGAGTAATAAACAAATCAGAGAGAAGCCAGGAGAGACACAAATCAAAGAGAAGCAAGCCGAGCCAAACAATCTTAACAGTAGCACGAGCCATAGCATGATATTTAGTTTCAACAGTAGAACGAGCAATAGCATACTGTTTTTTCTTTTCCAGAAAATGAGAAAGTCGCCAAGAAATACATAAGCCAATAGTAAACTTGTGATCAAACACATCATCAGCCCAATCAGTATCAGTATCAGCATAAGTCTGAAGTGTCAACGATGAAGGCGTAGACAAGATAGGCTCTGAGAAATAGTAGCACGAATATAACGCAGAATGCGAAACAGAGCTGCCCAATGAGTGGAGCGAGGAGTAGAGATATATTGACTCACAACATGAACAGCATACGCAAAATCAGGACGAGTCACAGTCAGATAGACCAAACACTCAATTAGCTCTCGATAGACAGTAGGATCTTCAAGAAGAATGTCATTAGAAAGAGAGAACTTAGCATGCAACTCAATTGGAGTATCCACAACTTATCATCAGTGAGACATGCACGGTGGATCACCTCATTCGCATATTATAATTTAGATAAGTGATAATCTTTAAAGAAACAAACAACCTCTATATTAAAAAAATATCGCGAATGATCCAAATCTTTCATATAAAATGCACGAAACAAATGTTTCACTTCAGATATAACAATAGAGTCAAAATAAATGATGATCATGTCATCCATATATAATAACAAAATAACCAACCCAGAAGAAGTATAGCGAAAAAAAAAGTGCAAAATCACGAAGACTATGATTGAAACCAATCTGAGTAACAGTAGACTAGAAACGCTCATATCAAGCATGATGGGACTATTTCAAACCATAAAAGGCATGCTGAAGATGGAAAACAGTATTAGGAGGATGAGGGAGGCCCGGCAGAGTGCGTATATAAGCTTTTTCATTAAGATGCCCATTGAGAAATGTATTATTGGCATTAAGCTAGATAATAGGCCATTGATGAATGGCAGTAACAGAAATCAAAGTACAAACTATAATTATCTTAGCCACGAGGGCAAGAGTTTTAACTTTGTAAATCCACTTGCATCCAATAAGGTTTTTATCGGCAGGCAGTGAAACCAAATCCCAAGCAAGTCTTCTGAAGAGCAATTAAATCTTCTTGTGTGGCATTGATCTAGTTTGTATTAGTACAAACTTTTTTATAGGGCTGGGGTTCAAAGTAAGCATGAACAGCAAATAAAAAACCACGACAAGAAGGGAAAAAACAAGAATTAGAAAAGCCAAACCTTACTGGCGAAGTATAAATACGCAAAGAATAGCGACGTTCAGAGGGATTAAGATCCACAAAGACGAGGAAAAGTGTGTCGAAACTAGTGGATATGTGTTGAGTAGAGAGAGACAGCCTACGGCAATGTACTAATAGGAGAGACAAAACAACAGAAGAACGAGACTGAGAACGAAAGTCAAAAACATCAAGAGTACGAGTAAAGTCGTCGAAAGGCACATCACTCGGAAGAGGATCAATAACAATTAAATTCTCTTTAGGAACAAATGCATATTTAAAAGTGTGACCCATCAATTAAATCTTCTCAATTGAAAGTGTGACCCATCAATTTTTTAAAAGTTGAAATGCCAGAAAGAAGAGGTGTAGACATGCAATTGAGAAGATACATTGCAGTAAGAATTGCTTCTCCCTAAAAGATGGTAGGGACAGATGAGGAAAAAAGAAGATAGTGAGTTATATCACGAATGTGCCGATATTTTCTTTCAACTCTACCATTTTGTGCAGGAGTGTTAGAACATAAAGATTGATGAGTAATGTCAGATGCAGCTAAAAAATCAGTGAATTCGGTAATAAATAAATAAAAAACTACTCTCCACCCAAATTGAAATAGAGGGTCTGGGAAGTTATACAAAATTAGGTGTAAACTATATAATGAAATGTGCAATAAATACGAAAGAAATCTGATTTGTAAAACATCAAATACACCCAACAAAATCAATTATAACCATCAATGAAAGAAATATAATACATTAACCTGCCTTTTGTTGCGATGGAAGAAGGACCCCACACATCAGTATGAACAAAAAATTAAGGAAAGTAAAGAGCGAAGTACTGTGAGGAAAGGGTAGTGCTAACAACTACTACATTCAGAAATGTCACTGGCAAACACTTTACCCAAGCAACCAAACTGAATTAATTGTTTTAGACGTTCACTAAATAGATGATCTAACCTAGAATGCCAAAAGTAAAAAAGAGAAGAATGTTGATTTAAAGAAAAAGAATATAAAGTTGCAAAAGAAGAATCCAATAGAAAATGCAAGCTTTCCAACACACAAATCACTAATTTTATGCCCGTTCCCTACCTATTTCTTGTACGTCTAATCCAAAACAGCACAACTAAAAAAAAGTACGTCAAAACTAGAATCTAAAAATTGACTAATAGATAAAAAACTGATAGTCAAATGTGGCATATAAAAAACATTAGGTATTAGTAATGAAGAAGAAGACAGAATAACAAAACCAATAGAAACAACCTGCATAGAAGCACCATTGGTAGCAAAAATAGTAATTGGATAAGAGGGAAAAGTATAATGGCTAAGAATAGACAAATCAAATGTCATATGATGAGAAGAACAAAAATCAAATATCTATACTATCTTATAAAGAGAGAACACCCATTTGGTGTCCCCCATTTTGAAACCATGTGAATTTTTCAAAATTCCTAAATTACCACTATCTCCCTCTCTTTTTCTCTCTCAAAAATCACATGCAACTGTCTATTCTCTCTCCCTCTTTCTACAAAATATCTATCAAACTTTCTCTTAATTATTTAATTTTAAAATTATAACTACTTTATATTTGCAAAGGCATGCCTGTGCTAACTGTTAGTCTAAATAGTGAGAGAAATACCGGTAAGATAAAAACTATGCAAACCTGAAAAGAACGTAATCATAGAATACGCATGAGATTGAAGTCAAAATGATACCTCTATGGTCTAAAATTGCTCAAACAGATACTACACTAAATAAAGTGTAGCACCAATGAATGCGAGAAAACCCAAATAGCATGCTAAAACTGGTTAAAAAATTGAATCCAAATTCTCGAATCCAAAGACTCATACCCGATGCTAATAACCCTCATGCAACCAAAATATCAAAGCTATTGTGCAAAAATAAAATGCTAATATGCAAAGTTATAGAAGGTAAGATGAAGGCCAGACACAAATGTGCTAAATAGGTCCGACGAGGTCACTGATGCAGGTCGAAGTGTCCGGCAAAGTCACCGGTGATGATCAGAGGCTTGACAGGGCTTGTCGAGTCTGGTGCTTGTCGAATCGGGTTGCAATGAGGACATATACAAGATTCGAAGGCCATTCGCGATGAAAAAGAGTCCAACGGGAGTCGTCGATGGTCACCGATGCAAAAGAGATGTTCGGGGAGGCTCTTCGAAGGTGGCAATGTTTGTGACGTCTGTTAGGGTTGCGATTTATAAAAGATGACGACTAAAGCTTCAATTTGCAAGTGATAATAGCTATGGTTTTGATAAGAGGGTCGAGGAGGGTTTGGTAAGGGTTGCTAGTGGTTGGCAATGGTCGGCGATGGTACTGGACCAAGGAAGAAGGTCGTTGACTAAGGTTTTCAAGGTTCGTGAAGTGCGCAAATGAAGGAGAAGACGAGAATACAGGTGCAGCATGGGTCGCCAAGCCTCAAGGAAGATTCGTTAGCGGTCGGAGGTGGCAAATAAGGGTCTGACGGGTGTCGACGGCAGTGAGTGATGGTTCAACAACGAGGTCATCGGCTAGGATTTGCAATTTTTGTTGTACAAACAAGGTTGGTTTGTGAAACTATGTTGTTAGGCTTTGCGAGAACTATGGAGAGGTACAAATGCAACTGCTGGCGGTGAGGGTTTGCAATGGCGTCAGTGGCGAAGGTTTGCTAAAGTTTGACTTTGATACCATAATAACAAAACTAAAAGTATTATTACTATATTATAAAAGTTTGAATAACAATAAAAGAATACATCATATATATAAATTACAGAAAACCCTAATAATAGTAATAAAACTAACTAGGAAATAAAATCCTAATAATAGATAAATATCTCTAGAATAATAATAGTATATTCTCACAATACTAATAATAAAAAAAATCATAATAATAAGTAAATATCTCAATAATAATAATAATAATAATAATAATATATTGTCACAGTGCTCCCATTTAATAATATAACAAAAACTATTCCAAATGCGACCATATTAACCCAACTTTGTTAGATAGATAAGAAATAAATAGTGATCTACATAGTATGCATTTAACATTTTTATTTATCAAAAATACTACGTAAACAATGCCACATGTTATTCCGACACTACCTAATAATTTTTCCATCCTCACCACTACTAAAATAAATGCAAATAAAATTCAGAAAAGAAACAACAGTTGAAGTTACATTTCATCTATGCAACAACCAAAACAAAAAGTTGTTTATAAATAAGTTACAAGAGAAGGGGGTACAGTGAAAACAGAACGTGTTTCAAACCTATATGTAGTTTTTAGTAATCCTATGCACAGGCAGCAACTCAATTGTAAAACAAGGACGCGAAGATTTTAGAAGGGGAAAATAATTAGTAGAATGTACAGAAGGTCATTACACTACACTGGGAAAGGGGACTCCTTAATTTCTAAAATCGCAGGCCATAGAGAAATGAGCAAAAACAGCCAAAAAGCTCTGGCTAGTCTGGTTTGTTAGCATATTTTCTATGCTCTATTCGTACTTACTATGCCCAAGTAAATAGAGCATCGATCCCATCCCAGCACAATCAGAAAGACAAAGGGGGGAAATCATCTTCATCCTTCAGACGGTACGATGATTTTGCCATAACCCTACATGTCCAAACCAGAAGAAGGGCTTCAACAGAATCTTAAATTATGTCCACTCATGTCGAAACATTTAGATAAGTTTTTTCAGAGAGTGAGATTGTCATACCTATCCTCCTGATTCATACCCAGTGCAGGTTCTGGCTTTTGCATCCCCAGTGTCGGAAAGCTTTGGGGAGGAGTTTGAATGAGAAAAGAGGCAGGATTCGGTTGCCTACTGCTTTCGGGCAAGGGCACTCCTAATGGAACGTGCCCAACTGACCCGAATTCAACAACTCCCTCGGATTGAAGTAAACCATTGACGACAGGTTGCACCTTCCCACCAGGGGAACCAGAATCATAGAAAACTAAAGACCCAGGCCGCCTCCCACTACCTTGATCAGAAAATTGTGCCTGTGACAGTTCACGAGTGCTATCTAGCAAGTTTGCTTCCATGAGCGTCGCTGCCCACCCATTGTTACGGGGGGACCTCGCTGGTCCCTGTTTCCTTCCCCTCCCAGTCAAAGGGTTCCGGTATGGAGGCCGGTTCTGTAAAAATTTTACACATGAAACCACTTAAAAGGATAATAACACTACTTGTCACCAGAACAATATAACAAGAAACAGAAGCTGCAGAATGGTAATAAGATAAAGTGAACTGACACCTACATGACATGTAATGTCGTGTTTTTGCACAAATCTCAATTGCTCAAAACATAGGGAGGTATAAATAAGTGTACCGCATTCGGGATATATGTCCCTGTTCCTCGCGGCTTTGGCATCTCTTCCATACCAAAGGTTGCACCAGGCATTAGCTGTGTGTTCATGCGGTACAAAGCTGGTCTTGGGATCACACCATTAGCACGCACATTGTGAAACCCATTCTGCTTGAACTGATATGAATGCTGGATTGCGTCCAATGGAATCTTAGTTTGAAACTGGGAGGGCAATGCTGGAGGCACAAGGAAAGCAGGCACGCTTGAGGAGTTCTCATAGCACAACCGACCATACTGCAAACTGTTAAGGTGACTGTCATAATCCCCACCAAGATCTGACAAGGAGTTCAAACATTCAGGACTACAAGTTGCTCCTACTGAGGTCTTTTCCTGGTAGCCAGGATGGAAACCTGCTGTGGAGCAAGCAACTTGATTTGAGACTGAAGCAACATCCTCTGAGGCAACCGTGGTCAGGACCTGATGACTACCAACTGACAAGTTCTTGTCCCGACCACGGCCATCAAAAACACCTGAACCTCCATCAGGCACCGGCAGGAGCCCAGAAGGAACTCTGTCTCCAGTTAAGTTAGAGGATTCTACTTCTTTCATATTAGAGTTTTCGTATCCAAGCTTCCCATTACCTGATACAGAGCCAGAGAAATAGAGATGTGGTGCATGATGTGCAATACCCCGTTGGGACATACTCTCCTCACCACTTGAACGGAAAGCTTTAGGTGTATCATTAGAAACTTTAGGACCTTGACTTCTGGAGGTTGAAAGGTCTTCTGCATCCCCAGAAAAACGGCATCCCATAACAGCAGTAGTATTCCTAGAACCATCAGTTTGAGACAACGATCTGGCGTTAACCACTTTCATAGAGGCTTTTTGATTTCCACTTGCGGTTCTGCCTATTTTCATCTCCATCCCTGATACCTCAACGTTATTACCCCCATTATGGGATGGCCCTTCAAGATCCAGCTTACACGCTCCATTTGATTCAGGAATTGCCTTTTCTTGAGATGACTCAAGGTCTGAAAATGACGATACATGAACAAATCCATTGTCATCAGACATGGGAACTGGATCTTGAACATCGGGCCTCTGTCCACTTCCATGCCTATCCAAAGTGTTTGAGAAGAATTTACAGAGTTCACTAGCCATGTCATCTTCTGGCTGCAACAGTATTCGCCCAAGTTTCCTGGCCCCATAGGTGAAAGCACTCCTTATTCGAAAGAAGTTCCCTGCACAGAACATACTAGTTATCCTTATCTGGTTATTTGGAATGAAACATAAAAATGAAAAGATAGTTTGAGAACATGCGAAAAGTTGGTAGTCAAGAACTCCACAAGCAGCCAGGCAACATATCTCTGGTTTTGAAGTCCAAATAATTAAAGATGCCTACATCAGAAAAGCTACATTCAAATGTCTTCAAGAAATGCTGACAATGAAGTCCAATAGGTATACATTCTCAATGGGGAAAAGTAGAAAACCATCAATTGGTTTTCTTAATAGACTTGTATCCCAAAAATAGTGCTCTGTGTGCAACAAAATGCTGTGCATGATAGATTTTAGGATTTATAAATGAAATATACCTAGTCTTGCCTCAAAAGTAAAGCACCATCGAAATCCAAAAGGTTTCATTACAATGGGTTTGAGAAATAAGAAGAGGGGTTTCTACCTTTGCTAACGCTGCGGCCAAGGTTATTGTTTTCTTTTAGCGGGTCAACTATGTTGAGGTGCTTTTGAGGAAAGGTTCGCAAATTTGAGTCAACCCCCCTTGAAGGAACTGAAAACATGTCCGCACAATACCTAAGAAAATCATTACTAAGCAGTAGATCAATCCCATCGTTTTCAGGCTTCTCGGCTGCAAGATGGATAGAAAATTCTCAATCACATGGCAAGTGGACCAATCTGATGAGGAACCAATGTTAGATGTTGCTCACCCATTATCTCTGGCAGAGAAGATATACGGACTGGACCAATCAAACTAATGCAGTAGTCGTCCCAATCGAATTTGCTAAAATAATCCAAAAATCTATAAAGAACCTAAAATTCAACAGCACAGTCATTAAGATAATTCTATAACAAATGTGTGTTAACACTGACACTGATTTGCATGAGAACTCACAGCTAAAGGACCATTCAATTTTGAATGGAAAAGATGGAAGATGTATAAAACCAAAGTCTCCAAAGCATATGTAGAAATCAAGCCATGATGAGCTCCAAGGATACGACTTTCATAATAGCACCAAGCCTTGATCAGTATGATACTGCGTTTAAAGAGATGATCTTTGCCGATGAGGCGATCGACCTGTAAAGAAAAAGCAACATAAATGTGAAATCCAGAGTCTATTGGTTCCACCAGAATATTCAAAATAACCAAGAGATCACATAAATATGTTCACAGCCCCCATACATCAGGACTTTTTAACTCATTAACAGAATCTACTTATCAATAGCACAACAACGACACCAGTAATACAAGTCTATGTACACAAAATGAGCATGGGATACCATATGCTATTTACTATAGAACACAGTGGCATAAAACTTAGCCTGTCAAGAGAATATATTATAATTTTTTTTAAAACTAGTTTCAAATGAAAGACTAGCTTTCTTGATAAATACTTGAATAGGGATCTGTCTTTTTAGGTGCAATCCTTAAATACTGCACTCAATTTTGTTTTTGGATTTCTCATGGCAAGAGGACAGTAAATGAAAACTTTAAGAAATGAAAACTTTAAGAAAACTGGAAATGCTAATGCACCATTGTAGAGCAGAAGTGTTACAACTGCACACTATTGCAGACTATTTGATCCAGATTACAAATTCCTGGGGAATCAGTATCTTGTATTCCTGAGTCCTGAACCACAAACACTTGTATTCCAATTATAAATGACAATCAATTTTTCCTGGACTTGGGTGTTTGTATGAGAAATGAGAAAATGGGGAAGAATGTCTTTCCATGTCAAGTAGAATCATTTAACTGATATTTTTCTCAAAAAACAGCAAAAAGCTACACTGCTAAGACAATATTAATGTGTTGACAATATCAAAACATGAATGGTGGTAGATGGTAACTACAGCAGATAATTACAAATGTAAGACATAAAAATTACAAATGTACAAAATAAGAACTTCAAACTAACAGTCTCAACAAACATTGACCAATCTTAACCCCTGAAGGATAGATAGAGGTTGTAACCTGTCGGGAATTGCAACAGCAAGCCCTTCTCACCCCAACACTGGCATGAGTTAAGAGTCACGTGAATTAACATCTCCACAAAAAACCAAAAAAAAAAAGGCAGGGGAAGAAGGGGGCAAGGGTAAGGCTACCTATCATCTCTCTCAAACCCTCCTGTAAGCGGGGGAGCCTTGGTGCAATAGGTACAACCTTTTCTTAAAATGTTCAAAAAAATGATAACTTGGCGTATCAGTGTAGAAGCTGTATATCCATGTTTCTATCATAGTAAAAGCCTTGAACGAGACTCTATCAATATCAGGCTTATTTGGAGCAGGTCTCACAAAATGTATTCATGTACAAATTGCTAAAATATTGAACGAGTCCGTTACTTTTTTTTTTTTTTTTTGGGGATAAGAAGAGTCTGATACTTCTTAATAAGTGGCATCACTTTAGATTTGAATACCTGCTCAAGAAAGCATAGTGTACAGAGCCCTCCTAATTGATTGAAGGAGATATCCACCACAATATTCTGTACGATGCATTTAACAAGCTTAACCTGCCAGCAGAGGATCCGACATCTAACAATATAAGCATGCGTTATCAAGTCACAATACCATTTGGTAAAGGGAGGGGCAAAAAAAGCAAGCAAAAGCACAAAATGAATTAATAGAGTATCCAAACAAAAGCAGCAAAAAAAAGTGCCTCAGATCAGAAGAGAGCATGGAATGCGCGCAAAACTAGAACAAATATATCGAAACTCAAGAAACTAATACCACACATACCACAACTTAAACAGGTATATTACCATAAATGGAAAATGGAAATTCCATAACTATGTGAACTCAAGGAAAAAGAGAGATGATGCAGTCTATTATATTCTAGGCTTGTGCAAGGAAAAAGTTGTGGGTTTGAAGATTTGAACAAATAAATAGGTTGATTTTGCCAACAATGGAATCCAAACGTGAGATTTCGGTGTTGGTGAATGAATTTATGCGAACAAATGTGTAAGAACAGATATTCAGTAACAAGAAAGTAAAGAAATAGAAAATTACCCTACTTCACAAGGGCTTGCTTGATGCATTCTATTATATTCTAGGCTTGCGCAAGGAATAATTTCCGGGTTTGAAGATTTGAACAAAGAAATAGGTTATGTTTGCCAACAATGGATTCCAAACTTGAGATTTAGGTGTTGATGAATGAATTTATGCAAACAGATGTGTAAGACCAGAAATTCAGTAGAAAACAAAGAAATAGAAAAGTAACCTACTTCACAGGGGCTTGCTTGATCGAGATCCACACCCAAACTGTTAGAACAGTTCCACAAATACGTCTTTGAAAGAACAAGCTTTCATTCAACTCTAATATTTCGTGTTATATCAAGGGCTGCTAGTACGTCTTTTATGAAAATTCTGGGTGACATGTTTTTTGGAAACTAAAGTCACTCATCACACTAAAAACAAAATGCCAAAGTTACCCTTTATATAGTTTATAGAAACCTTAAGCCATGAAAACACCTTCTAAAGATTGCCCACTCAACACACACACAAAAAAAAACAAACAAACAAAACAAAACAAAAACCATATATGAGTCAAATTCCAATAAAACAAGTAGTTTCTAAACAATTACAGGATGGATGGAGATGACCATTCAATCCATAAGCTCAAAATACAATACTTATTTCTTCAAATTCTTTTGCAGTTCCATGAAGAAACAAACACTTGGTAAGATTTTATTTTTATTTTTTTTCCATTCCCTTGGGATCTCTTGTGCACTTGGGTTGTACCCACTGGCACTCAGTAATGAATTTTACTGGTAAAAGAAAGAAAAAATTAAACAATGGAGTTTTTAAGTTTTTTTGGCAAAAAGATCTCAAATGAACCTTCCATCAATCACTATTGTACGCAAAACTCCAATGACAAGTTTGATCTTTCCAGTTTCCATTAACCCAAAAGCACATTAGAGTAATTGAATAATGCATTAAAGAAAGGAATATAGTTGTTCACTTAAATTATAGGAGAGAGAGAGAACTATAAATAAGGTTTCTAATTAGGGTTTCTAATCTTAAGAATAGGAGAAACCATGAGAGAGGGCGGAGGGAATCCACATTGGAACCCTTTTTTTTCATAGGAGGATTCATGTGTGGTGTGCCAAAATGAAGAGTATCATCGAATGCTATAGAATACCCTTCTGTTTTAATTTTGAATTTATCTTTGATTCTGTTTTTTTGTTTTTTCCCCCCTTATTGTTGAGCATTGATGCTATAGAATACAATATACCAATATAGAACTGATAGTCTAATTTCTTATGCAAAGATTCAACTACTAAGCACTATTAACATCATGATGCTGCACAACACGTGGCAGCTCAAGCGTGGCATTTACCAATACTCAGAAACTGCAGGTAAGTGCAACCGAAACTGATAACACAGTTTGTGTTTGCTTCATAGATTGGTAGAGTGGCATTGAACCTGAGGACAATACCAAGACAAGGACTAATGGGACAAATTATCCGTAATTTTGTTCAAAACAACTATAGGTTAGAGCTAGCAGGATAGGGCAACCCCAACCACTAGTTGTCTATAATTTTTCTCCAAGGAAAAAGTCATGGGCTCATCCAGCTAGTCCAACAATCCACTATGCATCAAGACCCACGATGTGATGACTTAAAACCCAACCTTGTTTAACCTTAGTCCATCAGTCTTCCACACATGCTCCTTGCTTTGCTTTTCACTCCTCGTGGCCCAGATTTCACAAAATTTCTTGATTCCCCCCGATCCATGGAACTTCTTGCCCGGTCTCCACTTTTCACAGCTCCGGTGCACAACTGCCTCAAGATAGCTGTGCAATGTAACAATGTGTGGGATTTTACAAAAAACTCCCAAAACTCTCTCAATTCTAGTTCATGGATCATGGTTTCAACAGAACACATGTACGCTCAAGAAACCCTAGAGACTAGAGAGCCTAGGTACTTTCTCAAAATTGTGATACCCATATTGCAGAAGTGACTAGGTTTCGTGAAAATAAAAATTCTAGTTGCACACAAACACCTTTTGGTGGGCTTCAACTGGGACCTACTAGACTAAGCAGTGGACGACTCGAGTAGGCTTCCGATGGAGACTATTGGTTGTGTCTATGGAATTACAAACAAAGCCTGCACAAGCTAGAATCAAGCCCACTTTGAGCAGGGAAACTTGAATGACAATTTCATTATTTGCATATCCCACCCGAGCAACCTTCAAGCAGGCATCAAGCAAGGCCATGGGGCATGTCGCTACAAGCAACGAATTTTATTTCGGCACCTAGATCAAAAGCAAAGTGTGAAATAGGACTCAAACGAGGCAAAAAGATTGAACTTAATGCAATTTTAAAAACCAAGTGTCTTAATTTGACTGTACATGCAATGCAATTATACCTGAGATTATAACAGAATGATAATTTAATCTTCAATTAATGTAGCACCAGTAGCGAAAGAGAAGAAGAGATATAAGAAGAATGGAAGAAAAAGAAGGAGAAGAGAGAAAGGGGGGGGGAACCAATCCCAAATCACTATCTCAATTGATCAATATCCAAATCATAATTCCCCTTAAACTATTAGATATAGGACTATTTATAAGAAACTAAATAAACCCTAATCTAAGTGACCACAAAAAATTAAAAATACAACAATGTAAAAATAGAACCCAATAAATCAAAAAAATAAAATATAAAATAAAGATAAATTAATAAACCCTAATATTCAACCTCAAGCGTCAGCCTATACCTCTACAATCCCTGCCTAGCTGAGAGAAACTTTTCACCTAAGGGCTGAGAAAAAAGTGAAGTATTCCAAGACATGAAGTTCACATGGCAAAGCACTTCCCCAACCACCATGGTATGTGAACGACGGAGTATTTCCTCAACAAGACAAATATCCAAATCATAATCTCCCTTAAACTATTAGATATAGGACTATTTCTAAGAAACTAAATAAACCCTAATCTAAGTGACCACAAAAAATTAAAAATACAACAATATAAAAATATAAACCAATAAATCAAAAATATAAAATATAAATATATATAAAATAAAATAATAAACCCTAATATTCAACCTCAAGTGTCAGCCTATACCTCTACAATCCCCAGCTAGCTGAGAGAAACTTTCCACCTACGGGCTGAGAAAAAAGTAAAGTATTCCAAGACATGAAGTTCACACGGCAAAGCACTTCCTCAACCACCATGGCATGTGAACGATGGAGTATTTCCTCAACAAGACAATACTGAGAAATTCAATGGAAGAGAACAATGTCCGACTTGCCATAGCATACCTAACATGGTACCCACAAATTATCTGAGACAAAATGACTAGTATACAACAAAAGAGGCTTGGAATTGCCCCAGTCAAGTAACATATTCTTCACATGAAATATTTGTCCATGGTAAATTAGAAAAGCATGCACTAGGTCCAAAGTCAACAATAACATAATAGTTCCGTTAAATATCAACACTAAATAATTGGAGGGAGAAGAAGTGTGGCACAAAAGGGTGCCAGAAAAACCTTGATGCCCAAAATAATCACCATAATCCTCGAGGGCTATCATGAATCTCAAACGAACTCTTAGCATCAAACAAAAGGTAGGGAGTATCATGCACTACAGACTCACAAGTAACCTAACCATCTATAGAATCAATGGTTGAACAAAAAACAAGATTATAGGATTATATCAGCATTTTGTATGTTTATTGATCCAACAGGTTGCGCTTCAACTTTAGCCTCCGGTTTCTTTGCCACTTTAAGGTGAGAAAAACATGCAAACACAACATCAATATAATGTAAGTAATCATGAAACGAATAGGTGACACTAGTCAAATGAGGATTATGTGAATTGCAATTACCTTCATGTTGTTGGTTGACTAATTTAACATTGTGGGGTATCTTGAGAATAAGGAAAGGATCTCCACCAATAGTGAAGGAGAAGAAAATGAGAAGACTAAAAAGAGAGAAAAAGATGAATAGAATAGAGAAAACGATGAATAGAGAAGAATAATGGAGAGAAAGAAGAAAAGTGCAAAACAATCCCAAATAAATCTCATTAATCAATCTCCACACCATAATCTCCCTTAAGCTATTACATAAAGGCCTATTTATAGACAACCAAGAAAACAAAAATTGAAGTATTTTTTTTTTTTTTAAGTAAGAATAGATTAAAAGGCTATTCAGAGAATGCCATCTTTATACAAAAGATATCAACCAAAAAAAAGGTTCAATATAGAATAGTCTACAAAAATGAGCCAACTCAACGAAAGAGGCTCAATAACATCTACAGTAGAAAAAATAAACTGCTTATTTTTCATATAACCAACTATACAAATTACTGAGGAAAAAAAATACCCGTTAATTTATATAAGGGCACTCGACCCCATCAAATGATCTTATATTTTGTTTCACCCATATCAACCACATCAAATGCAGGGTGCCAATCGCCACACCCTCCTCCGACACCTCGACAGTCTCCTACCTTTCCATCGTGTCAAAATACCAAACACTTCCTTCTCAAACATCTGATCAACCCCAAAGAGGAACAAAACCCACAATTCTCTCAAAAAGTCACAATAAGAAGAAAAGCAACGGTCTCCCCCTCCTGAATAAGATTATGAAGAGTGAAGATCTCTCAATGCACAACAAACTAATCAAAAGAACACCTTTGAAATAGCTCCTATGTTTCACACAATCCTCTACGGAAAAGACACTCCCCGACCTCCCATCAAGCACCCATAAAAAGATATAATTGTAAACATTTCCCAGCAATCCCCTATCCACTTAACTAAACCCAACTCATTTCCTCATCTCTATGCTCATACAAAATCCCTAAAAGAGATAGCAATTACGCCATCTCTTAATCCTTCACATCCCTCTTCAACCTAACATCTCAAATGCAGATATTAGAGTTCCTCCTAGCACAATCCACAATATCCCTAGCCAAGTCTAAAATATCTAAACACACCGTACCTAGAGCCACATTATTGCACCAAACATCCAACCAAAAACCAACTCGATGCCCTGCTCCCCACCTCAAAAAAGATATGCTTCGAAAACTTATCCAAGACTTTACTAATATCCTTCTATGAGTGCCTGCCATAAAAGCTAGATACTTGAATGTATCCCAATCACTCCTCAAAGATCCATATTTACAATAAATAACCCTCATTCAGCAACCATCCCTCTTAGTAGCAAATCTCGACAACCACTTCCCATAAGGCATTTACTAAATGAAATCAACCTCCTACCACCGAGACGCCATCCTCATAGAAAAGCAAACGGTACTCCAATCCACCAAGTGATACATGAAGCCATCCCTCGTATCACCACAAATAGTCCCTTAGCAACTTCTCCAACTCATTCGCCACCGACCCCAGAAGAGTATGAACGACACAAAATACATTAAAAAAAGTACTCCTAAAAAGAGTAAGCCTACCCTCCTTAAATACATATTGACATTTCTACTCAGCCAATTTCCTCCGAAAACTCTCAAGCACTCCATCCCAAACCAATACCATATTAAAAGACATCCCAAACGGCAGCCCACATAAGTGGCAAGAAGTGCCCCAATAGTATAACCTAGACTCTCTACGTATGAACATTGTTAATTCGGAGAGTTTTTTTAGCCAAAGTTCACCTTGAGGCTCGACACAGCTTCAAAGCAACCAAGAAAGCATTGAAAATACCAATCCAACTAAGCATGATCAAGAACCACAAAGATCAAAGTGTCATCAGCATAAAGAATATGAGATATCGACAATGGGACACTACTCACCAAACCGACCTGAAAACCTATAGCAACCCTCTCTACTCGGTGCTCCATATCAAATGATCAAATGCCTCCATCACCACAATAAATAAAAGAGGAGAGAACATAGCCCCTTGCCTCAACCCCCTTAAAGTTTGAAAGAACCAACTAGGGGGTTTGTTGACAATTACAGAAACCCTCTCAAAGTTTGAAAGAAACCGACCGAAGGATTTGTTCACAATTATAGAAAGAGACACTGAAAAAATACAAAACTTGATCCACAACCTCCACCAATCCCCAAATCCCATTCTCTAGAGCGGATAAAGAAAGAAATCACATTCACACGATCGTAAGCTTTCTCGACATTCAACTTACAGATAACTCTAGGAATCCCAAGCTTGTAACCAACACACTCATTAGCCACCAACACAATATCAAGAATCCACCTACCACCCACAAAGGAGTTCTGCCGCTCTGAAATCACTAAGTCAAGAACTCTCTTGAGTCTAGATTCCAACATCTTAGTCAAAAGTTTGTCGGCCGAGTCTATCAAACCAATGAGCCTAAAATCACTAATAGCATTTGTCCCACCCTTCTTAGGCACTACAGTAACAAAAGACATTGGTGTAGTTTTCGTAATTGTTTGTAGTTTGATTTTTTTTCATTGGGTGGTGTTCAGTTTACCGAATTTATTAGTACAAGATCGAAAGCAATGCTTTGCATTCCATGTGAGATGTCCAGGAAAGAGAAAGGGAAGGAAGGAAAGAAGCGACGAGGAATCTATAACATAAAATAGTGAATGAAAAAGTGTAACGAGAATTCTCAACTTGAGATGTTAGAAAGTGCAAAATCAATAGAAGACATCTCGACACCCTTACTTCTAATAGGGAGGCCTTGCCTCATGATTTTCTTGATAAGCATTTGGTCGTTGATGTGTCCTACACACGAAAGATTCCTTTGATGGAATTTTTGTTCAAAAATACAAAGGTTGCTTAAAGTCGACCAACCGATAGGCAAAAGATAGTCAACTAGTTTTATTTCTTATCTGAATTAAAACTCCTCTCAACGGACCCATGATCATATTTGTCAAATCAAGAATCGAATTGTCAATCGCAAACTTGAGCTAGCGAATCGTGAATCAAATTAAATCGAGAATCATAAGATTTGAGGTATATTATAAATATGGCATTAAACACTTCATATATATTTATATGAAATAAAATAAATAAAACTAACATTAATACCAATTATACGATAAGAACATCAGTATATAATATAATAGGAAAGATATTTACCTTTATCACAAGAAATTTTGACGCAAATCTAACCCATTATAAAATTTCTTAGAAATTATAGTATATTCTCTTTTAAAATTCATAAAATGAACGAAAAAATCCCAAAGATAGTAGAATAATAGAAGAGAGATGATGAAAACTCTTTAGATTAAGCATAATACATTTTAAAATGTTTCTTGTCTACCTATTGCTATTAAAATAATGTTTTAAAAAAATATTGCGTAATTATTAAGTCTAACTATCTAACCCATACCATATTAAACTATAATTGTTTTACCAAAATAGCAATACAAGATTTATTAAAATTGCTATTGTCATCTTTTAAACCCTTAAAAATATATTGACATTTTTAGCATAAAAGAAAAATGAAAAAAAGGTTAAGAATCTATTGGATTTTCCTTATCTTTTTATATTCTCTAATCACTAAAATGAGCAAAAAATTTATGCATAATTATATCTTATTTTTACAATAAACACACTAAGTTGAAGCGTCGCATTTTCAAAAATTTTAAAAAAAAAGCGATAAATAAGAGTTCAAAATTTGTTGAAAATAATCATTTTAAGATTCACATGAATCAAAAATAGTAAATCGACTCGTGAATCATTAAATTCATCACGATTCTAACACAAAATAGATTCGCACATAGATTTGTATTGATTTATGCCTAAACTGTGAATCGAATTCGTAAACTAAATTATGAATTATAAAATTTTAATAACTATGCTGATGAATAAAAGAAAATGAAACAAACTCGTAACCTCCTCCTTGATCACATTCCAACAATGCTTATATAGCAATTGTGAACCCAGCAGGCCTAAGAGCCTTGTCCGCATTTATCTCACCCAATGACTTGCCTCTGCCTCAATGAAAGGTTACAACAGCAATCCCGCCTCACCTTATCAATAACAAGGGAATCAAACTAAAACCCATCAAGGCATGGCCTCTATCATGCCTCCTAAAAGAGACAACGTAAAAATGAGAAACACCCTCTCCAATATCTTCCTCTCCAAACAAAAGCGAACCATCCAAACGCACCTTCCTAATAATATTAGCTCGCATGTGACCATTAGCAACCTTGTGAAAGAAGGGGGTATTCTTATCCCCAACCTTTATCCCCAAATGAATTTCCTCCAAACTTAGCCAGCTTGTCGAAGTCTCCCTTCAAATCCTCCCTATAACTCCTCTCCTCATCAAGAAATACCCTGGCCTCCTCCTTCACATTGATGACACAAGTATCTGCAATAACCTTGGCGTTTTGGACATCAAGCGTGCCAAACTCATCATCTTTCCATCTCTTCAGTTCTACTTAAAGCAATTTTAGCTTCTTGCCAGCATTAGCTAACCACTCTATCCCGAAAGCCATTTTCTTGCAACCACATATTTTCAAATATGGAAAGGAACTTCCCCCCTCGGATGCCTTTGCTATCCAACATAATGGAAACATGATCCGACAAAGGTCTAGGTAAGGAGAATTGAAGCTCATGTAAGAAATGCTCCCCCAAACCCCTAGATATCAGACTGAGAATAATCCGATCATGGAATGAGGGCACTAGTAAAACCACCCCCAGAAAAAAAAGGTCCACCAGCTCCATCTCATCAATAAAGGAATAGAAAGACCTCATAGCTCTAGAAAGTAGAAATAGAACTCATGAAAAATCTAACGAAGTTAAATTCCCCACCCACATACCAAAACATCATAATACTCTGGTTGTCTTCGCTGCCGACAAGAAACAACAATCCACCAACCTACCATTCCAGATGTTTCGTACCACCAAGTCTGACAAAGAATCCATTTAGGTTTCTAACAAGCACACCAAATTTGCTTTTCAATCTGCCAAAACTCATAACAAACTTGAACCCCAATCTCTTTGACTCCAAGTTCAATCCCTCACATTCCAACAATCATGATCCTCGTTAACAAAAAATAAAGAACCCATTTTTTATCTTCCCCCAACCATGAAACCCTTAACCTCCCCTTAATGTCCTAGTCCATCAAGCATTGAAGATTCTTAAGCACTTTATCTGACCTTTTTCGACACTTCTACAACCCAACACCTTCCCTTTCTTGCCTCAAGGGCACCAAAGAAGACCATTGCTTCTTCCTCCATGTTATCAAAAGAGTCATCCAATAATTTGTTCACTTATTTGATTTTCTTTAATACCCAAGCCGAAACCAACGTCCATGCCATCAATAGTCCTTTGCCTAAGCTGGAAAATCACCCAAACCATTGGTGGAGTCAAACATTCACAAAGTTTCACAATTTAACACATTAGACCCATCCCTAACAACCAAACCACCCAACATCTCCCCAAAGCCTAAACACCACTCTCCAAGTCCTAACCCTACAACCACCCCTTCAACCATCGATGAAAAACAACAAATTATCTTTTTTCTCCTCTCAGCCTCTGCCAGACGGCTTGCAACCCCAATGCCATCATTCAAAGCAACAAAAGGAGAATAGGGAAAGCAACTTTCAGGCAAACAAAGAGGGTCCCTAACGTGAGCACTCGCCGATGAGCAACGTCGTCAAAATCTAGCTTCTAATAGATTACAACGGTCAAATACTATAGCACCATCGGGCACATCAAATCTTAACCTATCAGCCCACAATGAGCAATCCTCATTCGACCCCTAAACCTGCTTCAAGAAAGAAAGGCCTCTGTCTGCCATAATTCTCTTGTTTTTATCCGTGAACAAGCCTAAAGAAGTGGTTTGGGCTTCTGCTAAAGAAAAGAGCAAGTACATGGAGCCAAACGAAACACTAGCACCATACCCAATATATTTCCTCGGCCTTCAAACACTTGACCTAGATTTAGAGCACTCCATACCCAAAACAACAGAGATAGACCAAGCTCCTGTTAACATGAGAATCTGACGGCCACAAGTCACGATTTGAAGCCCCATTGTGGCCTTGACCGCTAAAGAAAGAATTAGGCGGCTTTATTGGAAACATGCATCTATGGAACGGCCAAGATGCTAACTCGTGCCCTCCATCTAATCCCATACGCCCAATCACCGCACGATTACCATGTGCCACCATCTTCTCTGGTACCGTGCTTGATTCAACCACCACAATAGCTAACGAAGAGAAACTATACTCCACTGTCAGCTCCAACTTCAACCATAACCGACACTCAAAACAAAAGCCACCCTAACGACTACCAAAATGCCCCTACCTCTCCCACACACTTTAATACGAGCCCATCTCATATGGATCCTCGTTGTCATATCACTATCAACTTTGAGAAACCCTTCACACAACTCACCAATGGCCTTAAAGACTCTATCATCTTATAAATTTGTCCGCAGAACTCTTAGGGCCTAAGTCCTCTCTTAAAGAATCGTTGAAAGGAAACCCACCAGTATAGAAAAAAATCAGTAACCCCCAAAAACCCAATCCTCTCTACACCTTCTATGGGAATACGAAGAACAAAAAATTCCCACCATCCTGGATAAACTACACGCCTTTAAACACAACCACCTACGATTCAGCCAATTCTTCAAGAAGGAAGTTGTTAGACTATTGGCACCACCACGACCTAGCGCCCAACCAAACACTGCCTACAAGGAACTCAGCCACCTCCATAGACGAGCAGTACCTCACCTCAAAACTGTAGTCATCCCTGCACCTATCCATTCACCTATCCATCACGATCAACTTTCCCTTCCGCCAAGGGGACAACCCAGCAACTTTCACAAACAAAGTTTTATCCTTCAATATTGCACTATGTCCACCAGGGTTGAAATCAAGCAACACTTTCATGAATCCCCTACACAGGAGCTCCTTGTTACGTAAAACCGCCACCGATAGCTCTGAAATTCCCAGTGACATCTATCTTGCTCCACCAAACGACATTTCTCGAGCCATCCTTTGATCTCCTAACAAGACACACTCCCCTCTATAACTTGGAAACATCAACCAACTTCTCCACCACCCAGGAAAGCTCCAAATTTCCAAGGCAAATAGAGCATTGGATACCCAACAAGAGCATGCCTTTATCCTCAAAGTCAAAGTACAATAATAATGAAATAAAACCTAAAAAAACATATATATATATATATATATATATATATTAAACTATAAATCCAAAATAAATTACTAAATTCCTAATCTTAGACTTCAACCGTCATCACATGTCTTTAGTGATCCCCAACCATCAGGTGATTCAGGCCAAGTTCTTCGGCCCCAATTCTTAAATACTTAGTCTATTCTATCAAACCTATTATAACACATCCCAACGCATCCCACTATATAACCTAAAATCTATAACAAACAAAAATAATTAGATAAGTGGCATAGCCTCGCGTATTTTTAACAAACTCTTCATGCTGAGGACATTGACTTGTCTAATTACCAGTCACTAACCACTTTTCTCACATTGAATAACACATTCCCTTTGCTACAAAAGTCACTTCCATTTGCGAGCTAACGACGTTAATGTGATTAGCTAGCAAAAATAAAAATAATAATAATAATACTAATAAAAATAATAATAATGATGATGATGATGATTGTTATGAGAAAACAAACTTGAGATAACTTTCAACAAGAAATGAGATAGGAATCCTTGCTCAAACCAGAAATGTGGTTGAACCTTCACCACTACAAGGAAACAATTTCCCGGTCCAATATTATGATAGTATCTACCATTTTTTTCGGAAGTCAAATTCTACCTGTTCCATTAATTACTAAGATACTGACCAGTTCATTTGCATTTACCAATTGAAAATTCAAGCACACCAAAATGCTAACAACAAACAGACATGGCAATAAACCAAAAGGATTAAGTTTATAATCTAGCAAATATCTTCAGAACATATCTGGGGTGAAAGGTAAACAACCTCAGCCCGAATGAGCTGGACATCCTTCACAATGAATTCAGCAGCCATATTTTGATCTTCTGCTTCAAGTACAGATAGCACGTCATTAACCAAAGCTTCCTCAACACTTGCACCACCAAAGGCAGTCAAATCAATGTCTCCATCAGGAAGATATGTTTTTAGTGGTACTGATCCAAATGGGAAGAGCTGTAGAAAGTTTAAATGAGAATTTTATAAACATAACAAATTAATCAATCTAAACGTGAAAAGAGAGTAGGCCTGCTTCAAACTCAGATACAAATAAACTCAGATACAAATAGGAAGCCACACATAATGTAAACTTATTTTCCTTGATACTATAAGAGGGACGTAAGAGAACCAATAGATGTTGGGAAAACATATATATATAATCTACAGATCAAATATTATCAAAAAATGTTGGAAATTTCATGCCAAACGGTTAGTCCATATTAGCATCAACTTTGATAGAGAGAATTTAATTGGTTTCAGTTTTTGGAAAATTGGCCCCAAGAAGAAGCATCTTTGGCATTTAGAACTTCTTAACTTCGAGGAAAGTGTCCTCTGTTTTATTCAATAATTTTATTTAACTCGGGAAAAATTGCATACCTTCTTACAGTTATGACGAGTTCTCAACTTTCCAAACAAGCAAAACAAACATTCAATAAGACCAACACGATTATATGGACCCAAAACAAACATTTCGCCTAAGACTATAGCAGCCATATGGTGTCACATCCAAAAAAGCTTTTCCATTTAGTTCTCTGCTTCTGTAACCTTATTATTTTGTTATCAGACCAACATGATTATATTGACCCTTGATTTTATGGAGTCCATCCCTCCAACGTCCACATATTTCCAAAAACATACGAAGTATTCTTATTTAGAGAATTATGCTTTCTTACTTTGACTCCACCAAAAAGAAATTAAAATTAACACTCGCCACTCAAGATCACATGGCTTCAAATGTGAAGCATTATTCTAATCTGAATTCTCCCCTTCAATTTCCCCCATTTTATTGCAAGAGTCAACTAAGCTATTTCAGCAACCAAATGATGCTAATTTGAGATATGATGAGGGTGCTCATCAAAGGATAGTTTAGATTGGGCGGAATGCATTTGAGTTGGTGGAGGAAAGTGGCAAACAAACGACGAGTTTTCCTGACAGAAAGAGGAGCAGAGTGAGCAAAGCCATTAGCCATATTTTACAAGTTGATGAGCTGCGGTGGATGTGTGAGCCAGCTTCTAGAAGCATCTCAAATCTCCCATTCCTTTATTTATGGGTTTTTTTTGGGGGGGGGGTGTTTATAGGTTGTCCTGAGAAGCTGCACATAAGTAAAGTTTGTATTCCAAAGCAAGAGACCAGTCAGTGGCTCCAACTGGGAAAGTATTGGCAAGCTTTGAAGTGATTTGGAATATATGGGGGGGAATGCTTTGAATTTAAAAAGAGGAGGTAGTGAAGCTGCAGAAATGGCTAGAGAATTCAGGGATCTCAACGATCTGGCAATGTGGAAGTGGACCTTCTTACACTGAGACAATCAAGTTTCTACAGAGGTGCCTAGTGGGTTGATTTGGGTTTTGAGGCATACCGTTGCCAAAGAAGGAAAGGGTTAGGTGTGGATTTGCCAGAACTGGGATTTTTGCAGGAGTCCAAGGAATCGAGTGGAGCCTTCTTCACCTTTCTCTTTCCTTAAAGGAAGAGGAGGGTAGAAACACTGAGAGGATGTGATTAGCAGCATGGCAACCAACCAGTCTTTCTTTCTTGGCTGGAGATTGTACGCTGCTCTGTAATCCCATGGCATGAGCCAGGTCCCAAGTGGATGTTTTATGGGGCATCCGTTGCATCTGTGGGAAGCAAAGTTTTTTGACCTGCTGGTGATTTCTACGGGGTTATGTCGTTGATGAAGAGACGGTGCACACTGCACTTCAGATGGGCGCAGATGGTCATTGGAGGTGATGGCAACTCGATTCCAGCCTTTGTGACAACCAGAAGGGAGACGGTGATGTACAAGGTGCAAATATGAGTTGAATCGTGATCACGGCTATCTTATCGAGCAATTCATGGCTCAAAATCAAATAAGAAAATATGTTGGTCATGGAGAAGGAGGTGGCTCGTGGAAGAAATGGGAAATCGGAAATTATTCTTCAAATTTAATTCAATCAAAATGTGAGTCTTTAATACAATATATATCTATATATATAGGAAGCACTAACGAAATAGAAATAAAAAGAAATAAAATAAAAACATACCTAGAAATAAAATCCCAAAAAAATAATATCAAATCTCAAAATCTTCTCTAGAATCTCTTGCACCGAAAATAGGTTTGGAATTCCTTTTTGTAGTCCCTATCATTTCTCCCCGACTAAAAAAACCTATCCTCCAAAGAGAACTGACTAAATACAACTCCAAAAGCGCTGGATCAAGACAACAGAACTCATATTCAGTAAGCCATGTGTCATCAGTGTTAAGGCGATTCTTCCATCTCACAAGAAAGTGCCAATGCCTACCATGAAAAGAAGTAACATCTTGGGTGTCAAGAACTTTGGCAATCTGATCTGCATGGGGTGGTGGAAGTGGCCAAAGGTGGGAATGGCAGCACGAGGGAAGAAACATTTGTAGGTAAACTTGCAGCTAACGTAGGAGGCTCCAAAGTACCTCTATAAGGAAACAAATCCTCAATACTGAAAACAAAATTAATAATATATGAAGGTAAGTTGAACAAATATGCATTAAGACCAAGCTTACGAATGATGCAAAAAGGTTCGATGGCTCAAGCATATAATTTCTTCAAAGAGTTCTAGGGATAATGCAATGGGCATATACGAACCATAACAGTCTCCATCATGAAAATCTAGTTTCTGACGATGCACATCAGCAGCAAGTTTATAATTTTTAGTACTCATGGCAATTTTCCTCCTAATATTGGGCTATCGGCATGTAAGTTATGGACGTGTTGTCCAAAAGAGGTAACAGAGGCAGAAAGATGGACATCAAGAGGTAAGAGAATAAGGTCAATGAGTAGGCGAGTTGCCGCACCACGAACCATCTCAAAAGGACTCTTGCCAGTAGACCGATTAACCGAGCTATTATAGGCAAACTCAGCAGTGGGTAATACTAAATCCCAATTGCGGTGCTTATCACCCACAATGCATCAAAGCAAATCACCTAGGCTACGATTTCTCAGTTTGTCCTTCAGTTTGGGGGAGAAAAGCTGAGAAAAATTTCAAGTTAATACCAAACAATCTCTAGAGTTATGAATAAAATGGATAGACTAAAGTTTATAGATCTGGACTAGGTAAGGAACTAAAATGGGCACGGCTTCCGAATTATGAATCCTCTGGACAAACAAGGTCGGGTCAATTGGCAGAGACCAAGGGCAGTTAGGGTGGTGGATGTCTTCCTTGTTTGTTCTTCATAGGAGCCTAGAGGCTACAACATGTGGTGGCTTGGCGCGATGCGTCGAAGGCAAAGCCAACGGAGGCGATGGATGGCGGTGGCCACTCTGGCACGAGGCTGGTGATGACATAATGGTGTCGATGGTCGACAGTGGGGAGAAGATTGGTGATGGCAAGATTGGTGATGGCAATGGACAGCGACTCAGGTGAACAAAGGTCAACTTCGCAAGAGGAAGCCGCGAAGTTTGGTGGTGGTGATAGACTTCGGTGATAGCAACTGGTGGTGGGACTCACCGAGGTAGTGGGCCTAGTGGCAATGTCACGAAGCAATGGTGCAAGTGATTGCAGCAACAGCAAAGGGCTTTGATCGACTAGGGTTTGCAATCAAAGAGGGGGAGAATAGAAAATTAGGAAAAAGGGAGGAAAAATCTAGAATTATTATTTAAATTTAATTCAATCAAAACGTGAGTGTTTCAATACAATAGACATCTATATATATATATATATATATATATATATATATATATATGTGCTAACGACTACCGAAATAGAAATAAAAAAAAAATGAAATAAAGACATATCTAGAAATAAAATCCGAACAAAATAATATTAAATCTCATAATTTTCTCTAGAATCTCTTGCGCCGAAAATAGGTTCGGAATTCATTTATGTGATCCGAATCACTTCCTCGCTATTTCTTTTTGTATTGTGGAGGTTCCTCTATCTTAATTAGCACAGCCAAAACTTTTTTTGTGGGTCCACTAAATGTGGCTAACAAAGGTTCCCATTTTTCCCGGCCAATTTATCGCCGCCATAGCTTGACCTCGCATTAATTGCGTTTAGTACCAACATTCCATCCTCACTAATAGCATCCAAAGTACACTCTATATGAATTTATTCTACATAAAAACTCCATAATCTGAGATTTGGTATTCCTTGTCCAAAAATGGCAAATGCTGGATTTTGCTTCATTCATTACTAATCGATGAAAATCTCACCATCAATTCTATTATCATCTACCATTGTGCAGGACAACAATGTCAGAAAGTGCTACCGACGACCAGCAATCCAGCTTGTCTCCAACCAGCTCCCCAACCTCTCTATTCATTCAACGTGTGGCCAACCATAATCTCTATCACAAACAAAAGCACATAGATGTGTACTGCATGCATACACATACAAATGCATATATATGGGAAGAGGTTATAGAGAGAAAGAACCTAAGCTACAATATATCAGGACAACAACGTATTAATGTGCGAACGACGACAACAAATAAGAATATGTCAACAGGCAACTTATGTTGTAAATTACAAGTTGACACCTTATAATTGCACCAAATTTCCAGCTTTTTAATTAGGATAAACACCTTTCAATAAAACAACCATTGCACATTATGTGGGCGATTGCTCTTCCCAAACTCTAGTTCGCAGTAGATAAGACAAATAAGTGAGGTCAAAACCACAGAAATCTATCACTGCATCACTAAACCACAAGCAAAACCAAATATAAGCATCTCTTGCTTCAATTTAACATGTAGGTGAGGGCCGTGAGGTCAAAACCACACAAATCTATCGTTGCATGACAGAATCACAGGAAACCCCAAATATACATCTCTTGCCTCAATTTAGCATTTAGGTGTAATGGCCTCCCCCGAGATAGCGGGCCTAGTGGCAATGTCATGAAACAGTGGTGCAAGTGACTGCGGCGGCGGCAAAGGGCTTTGGTCGACTAGGGTTTGCAGTCGAAGAGGGGGGAGAATAGAAGATCAGGAAAAAGGGAGAGGGAAAATCTAGAATTATTATTTAAATTTAATTCAATCATAACGTGAGTGTTTCAATACAATAGATATATATATATGTGTGTGTGCGCGCGTGCGCTAACGAGTAACGACAACCGAAATAGAAATAAAAAGAAAATGAAATAAAGACATATCTAGAAATAAAATCCCAACAAAATAAAATCAAATCTCAAATTTTTCTCTAGAATTTCTTGCGCCGAAAATAGGTTCGGAATTCATTTTTGTGATCCCAATCACTTCCTTGCTGTTTCTTTCAGCACAACCAAAACTTTTTTTGTGGATCCACTAAATGTGGCTAACAAAAGTTTCCAATTTTCCCGGCCAGTTCATCACCACCATAACTTGATCTCTCATTAATTGCATTTAGTACCAACATTCCATCCCCACTAATAGCCCAAAGTACACTCTATATGAATTTATTCTACATAAAAACTCCATAATCTGAGATTAGGTATTCCCTGTCCAAAAATGGCAAATGCCGGATTTTGCTTCATTCATTACTAATCGATGAAAATCTCACCATCGTTTTTATTATCATCTACCATTGTGCAGGACAACAATGTCAGAAAGTGCTACCGACGACTAGCAATCCAGCTTGCCTCCAACCAGCTCCCCAACCTCACTATTCATTCAATATGTGGCAAACCATAATCTCTATTATTTATTCAACATGTGGCCAACCATAATCTCTATCACAAACAAAAGCACAGAGATGTGTACTGCATGCATGCACATAGATGTGTACTGCATGCATATATATGGGAAGAGGTTATAGAGAGAAAGAACCTAATTTACTATATATCATGACAACAACGTATTAATGTGCAAATGACGACAGCAAATAAGAATATGTCAACAGGCAACTTGTGCTGTAAATTACAAGTTGACACCTTATAACTGCACCAAATTTCCAGCTTTTTAATTATGATAACAACCTTTCAATAAAACAACCATTGCACATTATGTGGGCGATTGCTCTTCCCAAACTCTAGTTCGCAATAGACAAGACAAATAAGTGAGGCCAAAACCACAAAAATCTATCACTGCATCACTAAACCACAAGCAAAACCAAATATAAGCATCTCTTGCTTCAATTTAACATGTAGGTGAGGGCCGTGAGGCCAAAACCACACAAATCTATCGTTGCATCACAGAATCACAGGAAAACCCAAATACACATCTGTTGCCTTAATTTAGCATGTAGGTGTAATGGCCTCCCCTGACATGAACACTAGACTCCTGGCATTTCCAGCCAATCCTCCGGCAGACAACATAAACATTCTGCCAATCTAAACTACTGTAAGTTCAGTTTTTTTTCCCCAAAATGACAAATAAATCTAGAAATCTAAGGCTAATAATAAAAATAAGCTACATACAACTATATATATATATATAAGTACCAAAATTATCATTCCAAAGCCATGGACAAGGTGGTAGTGTAAGTGTAAGTGTAAGTGTAGTCGCTTTAAATTGCTACTGGTCTCACAGTACTCGCTGTAAACCACTACCGGTCTCAGTGTACTCGCTTTGAATCACTCCCTCTTAATGAAGGATTCACAGAAACCAGAGCATCAAAATGTATAATTTGAGTCTCAATCTATTGCATCAAAGCATGCCCATAACAAATCGACGGTATTCATGATGCTTCAACTGTGTATCACGACTAGCAGTAAAAATCTAAATTTTACAATGATCTGCAACAAAACATAACTATCAAAAATAAAACAAAACACAAAACGCGGCACTTCAAATGAAATCACTAACTACATAAAACACAAATCAACATATCCACATCGTATGTGTGAGTGTCCAAGCATCAAATGCTCACCTTGCAACCAATACGGCCACTAATTAACCTCTGAACATAATCTATGACCTCCCTCCTCCTCTCCTCGGACACGGCAGTGGGCTGAACCCGGGATATGATCTTCTTAGTCGCTTCCTCTGCTCTTTCCCAGTGCTCGTGCCCAATTGAAGACGGACTTGGGTTCGAAGAGGACGGTGGTGAAGGAACTGGCCTCTCTTCCGCTGTGCCGATGCTTGATTTTCGGAGATCGCCCATTAAAGTACCCAACATCCGAAAACACGCAAAACCCAAAAAGACTCCTCACAAGCCGTCTGGGTCACGAATCAACAGTACCACCATCTCTGTTTCTTGATCAGAATCGATTGCTTTCTGGGTTGAGTCTTGAATCTTGAATCGGTGAGGGTTTGCTCGATGGGTTACGAGTAAGTGCTACAGGAATGACCAAAATCTAAATCGCGGTTAAACAAGCGCAAATCGTGGAGAGAGCAAGAAACGATACGGAGCAGGAATTGCTGGGTGAAAATGGTTTCTGATTTGAAGAAGAAACAAAAGGCTCTGGGCATTAATTTTGGTACTTTAGTGGAGGTCCTGGAGGATTTGTCGATTTCTGTACGTTCAGAAAATACCCAAATCTGAATTCTTATTGGATTTGTAAATCCATCTTTCTCACGTCATATCTTCAAATCTGTTGTATTTATTGCTTTTTACCCATTCTTTATATGACTAGGTTATGATCATTTTATTTCTTAATTCTCATCATTGTCCTTTTTGCCTTATTCTAAATTAACTAATCAGTATTGGTTTAAAACTAATGACATGCTATGAACAACCATTTGCTATTCCTCTATTTTAAAATTATATGAATTTTACATCGTACCTAAGTTATTTTTATTTTTCTCACTCTCTATTCTCTCCCCTTCTGTCACATTTCATTTTAAAACATAACGTTTATGATCGATCAGTTGATTAAAATTCACAAAAAACTTTTTAATTTTTTTTTTAATTTTTTTTTCTTATTTTGAGTTATGACCATTAAAAATAAAAATAAAAAACTTATTTCAACATATCCAAGTACAAAAATAAATTTATTAAAATATTTTCAACTGATATATTTTTTCAACATACATTTTCAGAGCACTTAACAATGAAATTAAAGTTCCAAATAAAACAATTACAGAAAATAAAAAAAGTTTGAACTTCTTGTTTCTCAAATACTAAAATCTTCACGGTAAGTATTATTTGGAGTTGTTCAGCATCCACTAGCAATGCTAATGTAAATTCAATTATATCTGAATTATTAATTATGACACAGTATTAGAATAATATATATTAAACGATTTGTCAAATTTTAGTAGAGAGCAATCTCACATTTAATACAGTGGACATGATCATTTTTTAAGTCACGTGGGCGTGACCCCACTCTAATTGCATCGCTTAGTTAGTATACTTAACGTCCTCCAGCGGTCAGAACGCCGTTTAACCCATCATTCTCTCATTCATTTATAATCATTTATTCATTTCTACTCATTCATATTATTTTATTCATTTATTCATCATGTTCAATATTCACATGAAATAAAAACTAATTTAAATATTAGAGACTCACTTGATCTAGCAGAATTCAATTGTAAATTTTTCAAAATTCTAAATCTAAATAGAAATAACAGAAACAATATTTGAGTTATTTAATTTTTACTTTTTAATTTTGACATTAAAACTTTATTATTATATAGTATAGTATATTTATAACTATAATATTTTAATTTAAATTATTGCTACAAAACTTATTTTCTTAAATTTATTTGTTTTGAAAATACTTTTCTTAGATTTAATTTTAATTTAAAGAAAAATCTTACAATTTAACTTATTTAAATTTTAACTCAGAGTTCATAAAATATATTTATATATTTATTTTCTTTTTAACTTTAATCATTTGATTAAACTCTAAAAATTCATAAAGTTATATTTTTGTAAAACATTTTATTTAATTTATCTTATGTTCTAATTTGACAGCATTTCATTTGTTTTTCTTAAAATTATTTAACATAAATAATTTCTTTTTAAAAATCTTGTTAAATTTTTTTTATAAAGTTTAATAATTATACTTTATTCTTAAAATTATATTTCAATCACTATTTTATTAATTATAGTGACAAAATAATATCTTAATTACCCTTTTTTCTCTTTTTCAAAAACTAATATTATTTTATTACACTAAAGACAACTAATTAAATTAGTTTATAAAATATTCATTTCAATGAATTTTTAACCATTATCATTCTTTTAAAATTATTATCATTTTTAATTTAAAATTTGATTTTCGTAAAAAAAAACTTTTAAACTTCTAAAACTTTTAGTATGAGCTATTTTTCTTTATAAAAACTAATTAAACTCAATATTATTATTATTATTACTAGAAAATAACAACTTAATAATAAAATGATTTATAAAAATAGTAACCAAATAAAATTTAATATAAATGAAATATAACCCAAACAGCAACTAATCAATAAACCCGAACAAGGCCTAATAAAAGCTAACCCAAAACCCAAACAGAAACTAACATGCATGAACTAAGAGAACCCAAAAGCGCATGATCGAAATCCCAAAAAACTAGAGGTCTCAGGGTCGACCGGAGGTGTCGATGGTGCCAACAATGGTCGTCGGTGGCCTCCAGTGGTGGCGGGAAAGGTTTCAAGCAGACAAGAGAGGGAGAGAGAGAGAGAGAGAGAGAGAGAGAGAGATTGAAAAAGAGAGACGCAAGCTAGATAGAGACGAAGAGGTGGACAGCAATGGCGGTGGATGTTGATGTCGTCGGGTGGGTGGTTGTGGTCATCGTTGATGTTTGGAGTGGCGTCAGTGGTGGTTGGCGCCGGTGGTGGCTGAAGGAGGCGTCGAGGCCGAGCTTTGGTTTGCCAAAACCCACTTTCTCTCTTTTTTTCTCTCTTTTTTTTCTTATACAAAAAACCTCTCATATCCCTCCGACATATATACTAACACCAAACGCTCCGGCCTTAATGAGCTTTAATCCCATTTTGGTTACAAATCAAAACATTCGATCAGTTATCCCCTTTCAACAATCCTTACTTAATTTCTTTCCTTAAAATTTTCAATTATGTGGTCAAGTAATATGATTTTGTATGTATACATATATATTAATATCATTAGTTATTATTTTAATTTAACATTATTATCTATTTTTATTTTTATTATTTTTTATTTATATTTTTTTTTTCTTTCGGTATATTACACTTTCTCTACAAAATATATATCAAATTTTTTCTTAATTATTTAATTTTAAAACTAGTGTTGGGCACATGCATCGCATGTACAACTCGAATTATTTTAAAATACTAAAAAATAAAAACAAAACATACACAAATTGAGAGAGAATGGACAGTTACAGGTTAATTTGTATAGAAAAATAAGAAGTGAGCAGTTACAGGCCGAGAGTAATTTATGAAATAAAAAACTGCACACAGCTTTAATATTAAGGAATACCAAATGAGTGTTCTTCATTTATAAAATAGTATAAATTATAATTATTTTTTTTACATTTGCATACGCATGCGCGTACCAATCGCTAGTATAAACAAATTGAAGTCAATTATAAGATGCTTTGTAGTATTATGTAAATAATGTTAAAAATATTTTTGATAAATAAAAATATTTAATACATATTAAATGTGTCATTCTATCTTTTATCTATTTAATAAAAGTGAGTCAATGTTATTTCATTCGGAGTAATTTTTACTACAGCATTAGATAATAGTACCTTCTAGCTCTAAGGTCTTAAGTTTAAAAATTTCTATGTCCTATTAACTCTTTAGGCAAAAGTCTCGATTTTAATTGGGCATTTGCCATTGAATAGTTAGATTAATTTTTTAAATTAATTAAAATACGTAAAAATTAGCCTGAACACTTTAAAATATTAAAAAAATAATCACAAAATAAAGCACCAATGATAGATTGCTGGAGCGGACCCCTCAGTTCCACTCATTGGTGACAATTGGTCTGGTTAATCCGATTAATGGCAATAATGTTTGTGGATTCGTCTACTCTTCAAATAGTACTGAATTATAGAAGCATATACAAGAGTTATATATATTGTTTAGTTGATTATATTGTTTGAATTAAATTAAATGAGTTATATATTGTATAGAAAATTACATAAGGACAACCAATACTGTAAAAATGTGGTATAGCTGGAGACAAAATTTCTTAATTATTTTTTTACTTCGTTCAATACTTAAAAGTATTTATACTTATAATATTATTATCTCAGTTTAACTAAACATATTATAAATAATTTTATGTTACGTAATTCCCTTGTTTATAAAATTTATTCAATCCTTTATTTGTGGTATTATTATCCGCACAAACTATTTTATAATCCTAGCATATTTAATACTTTATCTTAACTATTTATTGTATCGTATAACTAATTTCTTGTAATGTCATTGTTGCTAATTCCATCCAACATAATTCAAAAACAAATGAGATATATATTTCGCGAAAGATGTGATCATCAATTTTACGACGAGTTACATTTTATAAAGAGTATTCTTTGAATTTCACAAATCTACTAACCTTATGTGATTATTTAGTAATTTTGAAGTACTATGCAACATTATTCATTTTATATTTTAATTCAATAGAGCACAAATAATGAGAGAGACATGATCAAACTACTTTGTTAGCTAAATAGGAGTCAATAGTGCTATTTAGCTCCTATTTAGCATCTCTAAAAAATTAATTTTTTATAAACAAAAATACTTTAAAACTCATGTGTTTGGCATATCTAAAAAATTCACAAACTTGGTTTTTTTACTCCTTTTTCAAGAAAAAAATTTATACTTTTTTTAGTGAAATAATTATAATATGCTTAATTAGAAAGTCAATTCTATTTTTTAAAAACATTGCGCTGGTATCCAAACACTACAACTCACAAAAATAAAAAAGTAAGAGCACATTAAATATTTTAACAACAAATAAGAATAAAAGAGATACCTAAACAAATTATATATCCAAAATAATCTATTTTTTTTATTCCTTTTTTTTCTAAAAAGAAACTAAATATTTTAAAAATCAAACCTTTTTAAACATCTCAATTGGTATTAATATTTATTAGACCTTATCATTCATAAGAAACTAGTGTCATATGCTACTCTCATAATATCTAACAAATGTCTATCAATTTTGTGGTGATAGATAAGAATATACGTCTCCATCTTGTGGTTGATAGGTAAGAATATACATCTCCATCTTGTGGTTAGTTCATTTGTATTTATTGGAGGATAACAACTTTAACAAAAGAATGATAAAAAGTTAAAACCTCAACTTTTAATCAAAGTTAAGAGTACAAGAGGCCATGTACTATTACCAGTAATATACTAATGTCTAATCTAGGAGTATAACTTTCACTAGCCTGTAACTTGACTTCTGATTGTAAATGTGTGTCACAATTGTAATTGTTGAAAGGAAAATTTCCATTTTAAATATCAAATTTGAATTAAATTTTTTTTAAAAAAATGTTATGTACTATTAGGAAATTTGAACATCAGTTGAGTAATGAACGCAACCATTTAGACTAGGTTTTGTGATAAACGTTATGCGTGTGCAAATTTTAATTTATTGTAATGAAAATATTAAATTTTAAAAAAAAATCAAAGATAAATAAAATAAAAAATGTTGAAGCAATTACAAATCTTCAAACTTAAACCACATTAATTATAAGAAATGAGGTTTGTGAAATAATATAAATTTCAAATTATGCCCTCAAAAATTTAAAATAAAATTAAATATAGAAAAATTAGGCATTTAAGTAAAACAGGCATTTTCGGTATAAAAAAAATCATATAGTTTCAATTCTATGAAACACTAAGTGAGTACTCTTTCTCTTAATATAATAGTATAGTGGAGGTGGAGAAATGCCACGCTTCGACAAGGATAGACCCAAATTCGTGGAGAGACCCGAAGCAACAATGGCAAAGGGGATGAGCTAGGCCCAACAAGAGGTGATGTCATTTCATATGAGAACAAAGAGACCTAGGGCATGAGCTCAACAAAAAGCTCCAAGGCCTACTTGAGAGTAAGAGACTCCTCCAAGATCTTTTCTATTCAAACATATGAAAAAACGTCACCCCAAATTCTCACGGATTTATATCCCATCGCAAAACTAGAGCCAACCAATGATAATCCTAGAGAGAGAGAGAGAGGGAAGCGAGATGGAGAGGATGTAATATCTGTTGGGAGAAATATCACACCATAAGAAATGTTCAGTGATTCAAAAAATACATATTTATTAATTTTTAAATATTACAATAAACAGAATTTACAGAAAATAAAATTGCAGAAATAATATGAACAGAATATGCAAATCGAGTCCTGCAAACGTAGTTTCCTTAATAATGATTCACAGCCTACCAAGGGTGTTGTAGGTTTCTCCACCGGTGTCACTCTCTCAGGATAAAACGGTTGACCCGAACGTTAGAACACCACCAAAGATCGACTATACGAACGCACCTCGTCTAGGGGCATTGCCCCTAGGAACCCTGCTAGGGGGCACAGCCCCCTAGAACCCCCACCAGGGGGGGCGCCCTCTAGGACTCCGCCACATGATGGACTATGTTTGAGGGTATTAAATTTATATTGTTAATCTATTCTTATTGTCGACATTGTAAAGATCTAATATGTGAATTGATCTTATTTCAGAAAACATGTCGACTGAAAAACAAATTGCTCCTAAAAAACAAGGTGCTCCTATGCCTGATGTTCCAATTGTTCCATTGTCTCATGTGGATAAGCTAGAAAATTTTAGAGGAGGAGCTGACTTTAAGAGATGGCAACAGAAAATAGTGTTCTATCTCATCACTCTGAATCTGGCCAGATGCCTGACTGTGGAAACTCCAATTGCTGATGAGAAAGCAGACACTCAGAAATTGATGGCAGTTGATAATTGGAAGAATGCTGATTATCTGTGCAAGAATTATATTCTAAATGCTCTAGATGACTCATTATTTTTGTGTTCAATGAGGCGAAAACGGCTAAGAAACTGTGGGAGTTCTTAGATCGAAAGTACAAAATTGAAGGTGTCGGGTCCAAAAAATTCATAGTGGGCCGGTTCCTTGATTTTATGATGAAAGACTCAAAACCTGTGACGGTTCAAGTAAAAAAGTTTCAAATTTTGATCAATGAGATCAAAGTAGAAGGGATGTTACTGAGTGAAGCATTCCTAGTAGCTGCAGTCATCCACAAGAATGAGGGTGTCTCAAATATCGACCTCTCGGCTATGGTCTCTGAGGTGAACATGGTAGGCTCAAATCCACAGGAATGATGGATAGACACACGGGCCACTCGCCACGTCTGCTGTGACAGACAGATGTTTAACACCCTTGAGATGGTGGCCCATGGTTAGAAGCTGTATATGGAAAATTCAACTACCTCGGACGTGTTGGGGCAAGGCCAGGTAATTCTCAAGACGACATCTGAAAAAGAGCTAACATTGAATAACATGCTCTATATGCCAGATATTCGAAAGAATCTGATAGCTAGGTCTCTGTTGAGCAAGCATGAATTTCGGATAGTCCTTGAGGCAGACATAGTTAGTCTATCTAAGGCTGGGATGTATGTAGGGAAATGATATGTAACCAATGGTCTATTCAAGATGAATGTAATGACTGTTATTTCCACTGCTAATAAAATGAAATCCCCTGTTGCTTATGTACTTGAATCTTTCATTTTGTGGCATGGTAGACTAGGTCATGTTAATTATGATTTTATGCATAGATTAATTAACTTGGAGCACATACCTGATTTTGATATTGATAAAACTCACGAGTATGAAACTTGTGTGGAGGCTAAGTTAACTAGGTCTTCATTTCACTTGGTTGAAAGAAGCACTGAGCCCATTGTGCTTAGTTCACACTAATATGTGTGATATGAAATATGCTTAAACTCCTAGTGCTAATAAGTACTTCATCACGTTTATTGATGATAGTACAAATTATTACTATATATACATGTTAAAGAGCAATGATGAAACTTTGGACAAATTCTTTCTGTACAAGAATGAAGTTAAAAACCAACTTAGCAAAAAGATTAAGGTGTTGAGAAGTGACCGAGGTGGTGAATAT
>JAOTRH010000002.1:9893663-9910362 GCA_034768845.1 Heliamphora exappendiculata
CCTCCAATAAAAAATATCAAAGCAAAAACACCCTATTATTGTGTGGTAAGTCTTCACAGGTTGTGCAGTTTACATGTGGACTGTCAAGGACTAAATTTCTCTAGGTCTCTGTAAAAAAAATGATTGACTTGATATACTAAGGATGGTGTGTGCTGCCATTTGCAGGCGGTTATGCTGGATAGCATCTGTTTGCATCGGAGTGGAACATGATAGAGTCATTTCTCTCCCTTTCTATACATGCGTAAATAGTACATATATACAATTCAGATTTGTGTGAAAGAACTATCAGTCTCGATGTTCGAACCTTTGTACTAGATTTGGTTCTTATATGATTGTATCCAACTAATAATAATTTTAATCTTCTATTCCTGGTGAAAGGAATGGTATGTTTGGTAGAACATAATGAGAAGGGAATTGAAGATAAGTTGTCAAAGAGAAAAGGGGGAGGAGGAAGAGGTAAGGAAATAAAATAAACTATTTACTTATCCTTCTTTGTTTGATAAGAAAATTGAGAGGAATATATGATTTTCCTCATAAGAAGTAACATGCATACATGCTAGGGACCGAAGGAATGAAGCTCTTACGTCAATTGAGGAAGATTGTCCAGATCGAGAGGAAGACCTTCGACATTGTCTCTGAGATTGTTGCCTGTGGAGGTTGGTTTGCTGGCTTCGTAGCTAAGTGAAACATCTGAGTCTAGGAGAGGTGTGGGTGAGGTGGGGAGATGGAAGACTGGGTCTAAACTGCTGATATGTCAGAGTTGTAGGAACATGGAAGGTTGTTTTGTGGAGGTTTCTACTTATGTTGTTGCGAGGTGGGAGCTGGTTTGCATACCAGAATAAACCTTTGGTGATGGTTAGAGGGGCTTGCTAAGATGCTTTCCAGTTTTGAGTCTTGACCATGGTAGGCTTAGTGCCCTAGTGAAGAAGGTATCCTTCTTGAAGGCAGCTGGGTTGTTGCCTTGGCTGGAGGGTAGACTAGTGGTGGAAGGTAATAAGAGTGTGTTGTGATTTTGAGGTGACCTTCCGTTCCTCAACTGAGGTATTGAGCACATTGGATGTTGCCTGGTTGGCCGGCTGAGGCATGGTGATGTTAGTCTTTTACTGACCGCTGTTTCCTTGAAGGAGAGAGCTAATCAAAGATGGCATGTGCCGACAAGAGTGGAGATTTTGAATGGAGGAAGGGCCTATTATCTCCTTATTTGTATATCTGTGAAGGAGTCATCAAAATTTGAAAGGGGATTGGGTTTTCGATAGGTGAGAGGCTTTTCCTGGATTGGTGAGCTCTGTTTGGGGGATGCTACGAACCAGGGTTGGAACCCATGGAGTGTTGAGTTTGTGCTATGGCATTGCTGGCCTACCTATGGGATCTAAGCATCTTCAAGGCTATTGGCGATTGGTATGGTGGTTTCGCCTAGGTGGATGAGGATACAGCAGAAAATATATTTTTAGTGGGCCCCTATCAAGGTTAGAGTTCAAGACAGGGGATCGTGACCGTGGTAAAGATGGGTAGAGCGCGTAGCACTACGAAATTCGGTTTTGAGCCGAGAAAGGGGCAAGTATTGATTCTTTCTAGTGCTTGGATTAGGACCTGCCGGTGATTGCGGTGAGGAGATCGGAGAAGAGGTGGCGCATGGTGAACACGGGGAGACACGGTATGTGGAGATTGGCGAGGCTTTGCAAATGAGGTAGGCAGTGACTGACACGTTTTAAATTAAAGCTGATGGAGGAAGCTAGTGATTGCTACACGTGGCACCGTGGGAGACACGTGGCATGGGACGGAGCCTCAGGCGAAGTCGGGTTTGGCTGTCTCATGCTGGGCCAATTCATTTTTTGAGGAATAGTGGCCTATATTTGGTTATTCAAAAAAGTTAAGGATAGAGCTAGTGATGATAAGACTAATTTATAATTCTATTTTAGTTATTTTATAATTAGTTTTATTTATAATTATCTTTTAATTAATATTTTATTTTGTTTCCTTTTAGATTTAAGATTTTAAATATTTTAAATATAATCTAATTAGATGTTATCTTATTTTTATTTAATTATGAATTATAGTTTCCTTTTTAATTAAGGTTTTAAACCTATAAATAAAAGGTTCACTTGATATATTATTCAGGATTGATTAATGAAATATTGAGTTTAAAGCTGTAGCCTTGTGTTAGAGTTTTGACGTTTTTTTCCTACTGTACCCAAATAAATCTTTTTCTGTTGAGATGATTTTTTCCCACTGTACCCAAATAAATCTTTTTCCATTGAGATTGGCTGAGAAAGAATAATTCCAGGACAATTATCAAAGTTTAGGCGATAATGTGTAGCTCGTCGTCTTGTTTCAGGACTTTATTGGATATTAAATAGCTCAATAAACAAAGAAATTGAGGTAAGAAATAAAGATTGAATATTAATAAAAAGAGATTTTATTAATCTTTATGATGATAATAATAAAGATACAAAAAAAGAAATATTACCTCTCACCTATAGTTGCTCGGTAAAATGTTGAATATTTTCTCTTGTATACTTTGAATAACAATCTAAATTACGCTACTTCTAAAATTTAACTTAGATTACTCCTACTCCTAGATATAATCCATTGATTGATTGATGGAATAGAGATTTTTTACAATGAATACATTGCACATATTGATAGAAAAAACTCTAGAAATAACTACTAATAACCACCGATAACTTCTTATAACTACTCTAAATAAACAATGTTCCTATGATGCCAAGTGAGTCTTGGAATACCACTTGTTATTCTTCAAATTTTTCTGGTCATTGGGATATCTTTCATGTGTGCATTATAGATGCTAGAATTATCTCCAACCAACCTTTGTGAAAGTCAACTGAGCATTTGAATAGAAATATCATCCTTATATTGTTCGAAAATAATATGAGAATACAACAGAGAGGATATTTTTAGTGGGCCCTTATCAAGGTCAGAGTTCAGGACAGGATCGTGACGGTGGTAAAGATGGGTAGAGCGCGTAGCACTACGAAATTTGGTTTTGAGCTGAGAAAGGGGCAAGTATTGATTATTTCTAGTGCTCGGATTAGGTCCTGTTGGTGGTTGCGGTGAGGAGATCGGAGAAGAGGTGGCGCATGGTGAACACGGGGAGACACGGTATGTGGAGATTGGCGAGGCTTTGCAAATGAGGTAGGCAGTGACTGACACGTTTTAAATTAAAGCTGATGGAGGAAGCTAGTGATTGCTACACGTGGCACCGTGGGAGACACGTGGCATGGGACGGAGCCTCAGGCGAAGTCGGGTTTGGCTGTCTCATGCTGGGCCAATTCATTTTTTGAGGAATAGTGGCCTATATTTGGTTATTCAAAAAAGTTAAGGATAGAGCTAGTGATGATAAGACTAATTTATAATTCTATTTTAGTTATTTTATAATTAGTTTTATTTATAATTATCTTTTAATTAATATTTTATTTTGTTTCCTTATAGATTTAAGATTTTAAATATTTTAAATATAATTTAATTAGATGTTATCTTATTTTCATTTAATTATGAATTATAGTTTCTTTTTTAATTAAGGTTTTAAGCCTATAAATAAGAGATTCACTTGATATATTATTCAGGATTGATTAATGAAATGTTGAGTTTTAAGGCTGTAGCCTTGTGTTTGGGTTTTGACGCTTTTTTCCTATCGTACCAAAATAAATCTTTTTCCGTTGAAACGTTTTTTTCCTACTGTACCCAAATAAATCTTTTTCCGTTGAGATTGACTGAGAAAGAATAATTTCAGGACAATTATCAAAGTTTAGGCGAAAATGTGTAGCTCGTCGCCTTGTTTCAGGACTTTATTGGATATTAAATAGCTCAATAAACAAAGAAATGGAGGTAAGAAATAAAGATTGAATATTAATAAAAAGAGATTTTATTAATCTTCATGATAATAATAATAAAGATACAAAAAGGAAATATTACCTCTCACCTATAGTTGCTCGGCAAAGTGTTGAACATTTTCTCTTGTATACTTTGAATAACAATCTAAATTACGCTACTTCTAATATTTAAGTTAGATTACTCCTTCTCCTAGATATAATCCATTGATTGATTGATGGAATAGAGATTTTTTACAATGAATACATTGCACATGTTGATAGAAAAAACTCTAGAAATAACTACTAATAGCCACCGATAACTTCTCATAACTACTCTAAACAAACAATGTTCCTATGATTCCAAGTGAGTCTTGGAATACAACTTGTCATTCTTCAAATTTTTCTGGTCATTGGGATATCTTTCATGTGTGCATTATAGATGCTAGAATTATCTCCAACCAACCTTGTAAAAGTCAACTGAGCATTTGAACAGAAATATCATCCTTATATTGATCGAAAAATAATATATGGTGTAAACACTCAACCTTTCTTCGATCTCTTGTTTCTCCACATACTGCATCAACTAGTGTCCTTTTAAATAAGATGGCCTGGCCTAATGTTTTGGGCCTCTCCTTTTTTAAAGGCAAGACAGTGTGGGAGGAGGGTGGCCCATTGAGTTTTGGGCCAGATTTGGAGGCTAACCTAGGACCCAAGATTATCGAAGGGTTCTCGGGCATGTACGGTCCAGGGGATGACAGTATAAGGGAGGAGTTATGGGACAGCTGAGTTTCGTTGCTCTCAAATGGGATGCCCTGTTTAGTTTTTTGCATGAGAGGTTGGGTTGGGATCCATTACCTAGGCATTGGGGCTGTTTTCTTCCTTTAATGAAGAGATAGAATTGGTGGATCTTTCACATTACCTGGCAGATATCTGTTGTTTATATGAGAAAGAAGAGGTTAGGGTGCTTCTATGGGGAGGAATTGAAGGTGTGCCAGATATCATTTGGTGGACTAAAGTTCGGTTTGTTCCTCCATGATTTAGGGAGGCCTCGACATTCGAAGGTTAGTCACCTTCAATAAGTCCCTCTTCGAGAAGTTGTCGTGGGGGCTTGATATAGAGAGGGATAATTTTTGGAGGAAAGTTATAGAGGGTGAGTTTGGTTCTTGATGGGATTAGTACACCTCCTCAATTGTCTCCATCTTACATCAGGCTTGTGGAAAAGGATAGTAAAGTTTGGGATGAATTCTTTAGACATATCTTCTTTGAGGTGGTTTCAGGCATAGGATGTATTTATCGAATAAAAGAATGTGTACCGTTGACCAGATGAGAAATTTGGGAAGTGGGGATAGGGTGCGGTTCTGGTTGGATGTCTGCTACGACAACGAGGCCCTTTGTATGATTTCCCTGATATTTGTGCGCTGGTTGCTAATAGAGGAGCTACAATTACAGATTATGTGCTAAGAGGGAGGTGTGCGCTGGTTGTCAATGGAGGAGCTATAATTACAGATTATGTGCTAAGAGGGAGGTGCATGACGGAGAGATGGATCACTTTTGGGTCTTCAGTTGCTTCTCTATGATTATAGTGGTGCGGGTAGAGGGGCGGATTCTGTAAGTTGGAGATGAGATTGGAGAGAGATTTTGAGTGTCAGTCTTTTGACAGATGCTTGCTGAGTAATAGAGAGATTTTGTTTTCATATAGGAACGTGTGGAAGGCAAGAGTGCTTTTGAAGGTGGCGCTTAGGAGGGACCTTCTTATAACTAATCAATGTTGCCTTTGTAAGAGGGAGAGTTTTGTCTCTTACATGCTTAGTCATTGGAGTTCACCAGAGAGCTGTGGAGTTTTTCTTTGACCCTTTTTGGAGTGAATTGGGTATTCAAGAAATATGTGATTGAGATTCTATCGAGTTTGAGGGATGGGAGGGTTCCAAGAAGAAGATGATGTGGTTATTTCCGGATGTGGATGATTTAGCAGGAGCAGAACAGGAGATATTTCGATGGGATTGAGTCGCCGTAACATAGATTGAAGGGTGGTTTACTTTGTAATTTGTATAATTGGTTGTTTGAAAGTGACCCTACTTCAGCAGATGAAACAGTTGACTTCATAGACTCGTCATCATTGTATATTTTGTGATTGTCAGGTTTTTGTTGATTTACCTTTTTTTTTTCCTATGGGAACTTTTGTTTTTCTACCGAGTTGTATAGGGTATTTCCCCTCCATTTGGATGGCATTCCATTTAGGACCTTATATGGGATATCATTTACTTATCCAACAAAAAGGAAAAAAGAAGAGAGGAAATCATTTGGATTTGTTCCTTAAGCATGTGTTTTTACCTGAGGTTTCCCTCTGAAAATTCTTGTATGTAACGACGATTTTTTGGGAGTAGGGAAAAGTTACTAATAAGTTTTTCCTTGTCTCTCCTACTAAGCCAACCAAACAAGAGAATATCTGTGTGATATGTAGAAATTCTCCCTTCCTTGCTATTCTACCAAGAATACCTCAAATTTTAGGTCTTTTATTCTTGAAGTTTCTTCTTTTCTTTTTTGTTTTCAATGGTGCAAAATTACTATTTAAGGTTGCTGTTTTTGCTGCTATCTGGTCCTTATGAGCTTTAAAAACATGCTTTGAGGCCTAACTTGGGAGTTCTGTTTATGTTTGAGACTTCCCAACACCACCAACAAAAATTTATTCCCTCAAGGATAGTTCTTCTTTGTCTCTGCCTTCTATTTTTTGTTTATACTATTATTTTCATGTCCCGAGGGAAAGAATTTCGTTGCTTATGTTTGGTCTTATATTTTGGGTTTCCACACGCCCTCTTATTGGAATTTAGGTGTCTGTAAGCTTCCTATGATATTCCTTTCTCTTTCAAGCGGTGTTCCCTGTTTTCATCTGTCAGACTGTCTAGAATGTTGTACTCTCAATGGAGTCTTGACACTGGCCATATAATAGGAAGTCAATGAAGTATTCTGCCACTCAAAAGGATTGAAACACGAAAGCCCACATAGACCAGCAAAAGTAGTCTAGTGACCAAATTCTTGTTTTTTCAGCGTTTATATGTAATAGTAAGGGTAAAAAGTATTGTAAGTCACTTGAGCTTAGCTGCATAAGGATATTGTTTTCCCAGTTCTTTCAAAATTTTAAATTATTACCTTTAAACCCTATATTGTGATAATATTGCTAATTTACCTACCGTATTGATTTTGATGCTTGTTATGTATCAGCTTTAAACTATGTAAAAGAGCATGAGGCATGAGACGTTGCTGATACCCTCGTGTTCTCAATTCCTTATATTTAAAATGCACATATGTATATGCCTATATATACTTATACACGTATTGCACTTATGTAAAATGATGATGTGTGACAATCTATTTGGGCTCTCAAAATTAAGGGGGGATGGTAGATTTTGGTGTTAGGAAATGTGGCTTTGACCATTATGCTTGTTACCCGCAATATCTTATTACCATGTTCAGAGGAATTGATTAGGATGCATATTACTTATTGATATTGATACTGATGCATGTCTACGTACTCTTAGGTAGTGTTTGGTTCGATTGAATGATTTTGTACAAGAATGGAATGCGAAATCGTTAGTATTCTCATTCCAATCAACCAAACATAGCCTTAAGGTTCACATTTCAATGTCTCACTATACTTTGTGGTCTCAGTTGTCCTTCAGTGGTTTTCCCCTTGCTTGAAACTCAGTTTTGTTCATGAGATACCTCTTACCTAAAATCAATGTTGTATGAAAAAGAAAATCCTTTGGATGTCTCTTGGCAGTAAACATCTTGGTATATTTTTCCATTTTTATTATTTTGTGTGACAAAGTAGCGTTGAACATGATGGCAATCTTGGAGAGTATCAGAGAAGTGCAACCTGATGAAATAGGAATGAGGAGTCATTGACATGCATTGGCGGAATGTAATTTTGACATCTTGGTGGTCCATCTTGAATCTGGAAATTTGGAGATAATTAACTCGTTAAGGGTTCCGTATTCAGTGCCCCATGTTATTTTTGTCATTTCAGCTGGCTATGTAGTTGGAGCCTGCTTGTTAAAGAGTTACTCTTTATCTAAACAAGCACCAATATACCAAACTTTTATGAGTCTTGCTAACCAATGCCCACTGGGCACTAGTTCATAGACAAATAAAGACAAAAAAAGTTATAATACCGATGCAGTTTATACATCAATACACTTTATGCAAATATTAATACTCCTTTCGCTTATTAACCAAGGGGACATTGGGCTCTGGTTAGCATTTATCAAATTTTATTTCATTGCTAACCAGTTGCATTGTCCATCTGAAATGCAGCAGGAGAGGCCTAATCTTCCAGAGGATTTATCCCCTGATCTTGCATTCATCATACAGTCATGTTGGGTTGAGGATCCAAATATGCGGCCGAGTTTCAGCCAGATCATCCGCATGCTCAATGCATTTCTGTTCACGCTGGCACCACCATCCTTACCTGAATCTGATAGCACAGAGGCTGCTGTGACAAGTAGTAATGGTACCATCACTGAATTCTCTGCAAGAACAAGATGGAAATTTGGTTTTCTCCGCCAACTTTTTGCTGCAAAGAGGACTAGGAACTCGCAATGAGTGGTAAATTTCGAACTATCTTTTTATCAATATCAATGAGAAAAGGCCATGTCCGTACGCAAGTAGATTCGGGATTGATTACCTGAATCAAACTGGCTAGTAGAGGATGTAAGTATCAAACAATACTATGTTACAGGAGAAACTCATTGAGAAATAAATAGTGATACACGGTACACCGACCTAAGATTGTCTAGTTGACCTTACTGTAAAGGAGATACTGGTTCTAGTCATTTTCCTGCTGACAAAATGCTGTAGCTTATTGATCATGTATATTTTTTGTCTGGCTAGTTAGATTGCTGTGCCATTTTTGACTGGGAGTTCTCCTGACTGTAGCTTTTAGCCAGTGAGACCTAGCAATTGTTCTCCACTCTTTGGTGTGTCTATTTGGTTTTGACACCATAACCACGGGTTTGTATCAAGAAATAGAATAACTTGGATCTCCTGCTTACGTGTACCTCAATGTTTAGCTATTAGTTCAGAAGAATGAATACGGTGTGGCACGATGAAAATATTAATGAAAAGTCTTGGAATTCATATGGTTAGGATCATAAATTGCTGATACAAGACAAATGTATTCCTTTTTGAATCAGAAAAAAGAAATTGTTTTACGTATTCATTCTGATCCTGACACGTGGTGAAACGAAAAAAAACTTGTTGCACCTCTCATGAGATGCAACCTTGCTTATGTCCTAAGATTGACTCGATTGCTTCTGTCTGCAAGGCGCTATTCGAGTTTTGGTCACGTGGTTTGAACGAAGGATTTCTTTTAGAATTTTTCGACATTCTGAATACAATGATGGACTCGGTTCTGTCAAATTAATTCGGCATCTTTGTGTATGGGATGTGGATTAGGCAAAAATAGAAATCTTGGGGGGCCAATTTGACCAATCAAATGAATTCAGATTTGCCCAAAATTTAACGTGGTGATTAAGAATTGTGAATGAAGACTTTTGAACGGTTTTAGTGCGCGGAAGTTGCTGCTCCGATTAAACTTTCGGTTCACATGATATCTGAAGTGTGACCTAAGATTATCTACCATAGTGTGTTTCTAAATCATCTGCCTTGTAATTTGAGTTGTTTGGAGTGGTTTGAAATCTCCAGATAAAATCTGAGGCTATGAGGAGTTTAGATTTGACCAGAGGCTTAAATGGTTTAGTACAACATAAGTAGTAATATATTTTCTACAAAACGCGTATGAGATGTTATGATGTATTTAAGGGTGTAGTGCCAACCCGGAATGGATTTTTCTTACAATGATGTTAATATGTTATTGTTTATAAATTCTTAAAATATTAAATAAATTCCCAAAGTTCATCAAAAATAATTTTTCCATTTTGAAACTATGGAGGTCTTTTGCCAAATTTGAATACATAGGCAACTCTCACAGGAATCAGCTTTCGGGAACTCAATTGTTCGCTCGAACTAAATTATTATAGATTCTATAGTAATGGGTCATCTTCTTATTAAAAATAAAGTCGAATCAAAATGTAAAATTAGATGAGTTTTATACCTGTCAAATACTAGAATCAAGATAAATATATATATTTTTTCTTAATGAACTACGATTGAATTGATTTTAATTTGGATTTGTGCTCGATCAGGATTCATCTGCAAGTGAAGGTGTGAAATCAAATGTTTACCTAATTTTTCTTCTCAGATTAATTTAAAAATTTCTTATGAAATTGCCGTTGCTCCTTATTTATGTAATGGGACTCAGTGATAACAAGCAGATGAAATTAAAAGATATTTTCTTTAAATAAGAAATGCAATTAAAAATTATATTTTAAAACTTTACAGCCAAACAAAAAGAAATACTTGCACGGTAGATTTTTCTTCTAAATAAAATAATATTTTTTGTTACTTTAACTTTGTAATAAATGATTTACTCTCATTGATCATGATAGAATGACTATATCACAAAAGATTAAGGGAATTAACACTATTATCAATTAAAAATAATATCTTATATCTTAAAAAATAAATTTACAGAAAATAAATATTAATAAATTTGCATCCCCCAAACAAGATAAATAAAAGATAAGTTATAAATTGCCTAAGGATCCAAACTGGTTGGGTCTTCCCACACAAATCTTCGAGTTACCTTTGTTTAATTGGTAATTTTTGTTTTTTTTTTTTAAACTTTTTTTTGGGGTTAAAAAAATGGGTTGTCTCAATTAAAAAGCCAACTTTTAGCATTTTTTTTAATCTACTAACTACATTATTGATATAAAAAAGAGAACTTATCATTCTTATAAATTATAAATTAATTTTAATAAGTATTAATTGAGGACAATATCATCTTTTTAAATGAAAAAGCGAAAAAAAATCTGGCTAAAAGGTGTTTTTTAAAAGTCACTGAAAAAACTAAATTACCAAACAATTTATTTTATTTTTATTTAATTTTTTTTTATAAAAAAATATCAATCAAGCACAAGTTATTATTGATGTTCAAATTATTTTATAAAATTCAATTATAAAATCATGCAAACCTTCATCCAATCAGTTTCACATAAACTCTACCTATACATAATGTTTGTGATTGTGATATATTACTTGATAAATAAGTTTAATAAAATAATTTGATCATTTTAATATTATTATTATATTTTATTGATTTCTAAAGAGGAAAAAAAATCTCTCTTTTGGCGGGATTGTAGTTGTGGACCACCACCACCACCACCAGAAGTCTTATTATGATCATGATAGGTGAACTGATCCAAAATACGAACTTGTGGCTTTCTGACTTAATTGTTAGAGATATTATCAAGTTTAAAACTTTTATTTAACATCTCTCTCTTTAGATATCTCTCTCTGGTGGCCTATTTTGACGGCTACTACGACAAGTGTAAATAGTAATGGGGTAGGGGTAGGGGTAGGGCAAAGACAGGATGAGCTCTTTTTTTTTTTTTTTTTTTTATAATTTATTTTTATTCTTTATTTGATTGGGATAGAAGTGAGAAAAAATATTAAAAAAATAATAACAAATAAAACTTCTCTCTCTCTCCTCTTTCTCTCTCTCTTGGCCCACCTTGAGAGGTAGTACGATAAGTAGAGATGGCAACAAGGTTGCACGAGGTTGGGAATGAACTCCTTTATTCATATTCTCTATTTGATTGGGATTAAAACGAGAGAAAATATCAAAGACAATAGAAAATAGAACGGAAACGAAGATATTACAGGAATAACTTTTAAGATTTAAGAGGAAGATACTAATAAGAGTTATAAATAATTAATATACTAAATAAAAAATAGTAATTGATGAATCAATATAACTAAAAATACAAAGTGTACAAAATGGAGAAACAATTAGAGATAAATACAATATTTTAATATTTTAGACTTATTCTATTTTTAAAAATATATTTTATACATGTATTCACATTTAAAAATTATTTATTTTATGTAATCGGAGGGGGTGTGGGACGAGAAAAATCGCCATGCCTAACAATAAGGGCTAGTTCTTTTGTATATTTGATCCAGAATCTCCGATTTGAACTTGAATGGTGGTGGAACTTCATCTCTTAATATGTTAGGTGAATGTCTTGTATTCTGTGGACCTATATAATCAGTATTTTATTTACATGTTTTCGGACTGAGCTGAAATTATGAATTCATAAGGAGTTTAATACATGTAGGATTTTATAATTATATTGGGACTAGGGTTTTAAGTTGACCTATAAATATGACTCTATAATTCTAGTTATTTGTGTGAAGAGAAAATCAAACGAGGTAGAAATGTAGGAGAGATGAAAAAATACTGGGGGCACGGGAATAGCCTTTGAGTGGAAAAATAGGGTTTGTTTCAAGACTCGGGTTGTTGATGTTCTGGTTTTAGGGTATTTTTGATCTTAGATTTGTACATTTTACAGTTATAATTGATTGTTTAGCTCACCATAGGATGTAAGCAGGTTGTGCCAAACCACGTATATCATTACGTATTTTTCTTCGGTATATGCAATAGTTTTTGCTTCCATTTGCGTTCGAAAATTGGTGTTCAAATCCTAACAAGTGGTATTAGAGTCGACCTCCCCACCTCTGAGTGTGGGCCTCTGCCGTCTTGCATGTCATGTGGGCGGGTTACTATGTGAGCGGGTCGATAAGGACAGACATGCTACCAAAGCTGGTAGGTAACTGCATGGGGACTTGCAGCCCTAAGGGGGTGGATTGTGTATCTGGATATCCTCCATCGGAAAGGGAGAGGGAGTTCCTAGCTATTAAGAAAAAACCATAGACCCTTACATAACAACAATGCCTTTTTCCTGGTAGAAGAGACCCCAGCAGAACTTTACAGTTAAGCGTGCTCACACTGGAACAATGCAAGGATAAGTGACCTCTTGGAAAGAACAAAACCATGAGAGCTTTACCCAAAGCGGACAATATCATTGCAATGTGAAGGGTTGAGGTGTTACAAATGGTATCAGAGCCGACGATAGACGATTCGAAGCCGTGGTGGTTGATTTGAGCAAGCCGTGAGCGCTGGTGTAAAGTAGCTGATTTAAAACTGCATCAACTGGTTTACGTTGTATGTGTCCTAACCACATTAACATTATCATCTTCGCAATACTCATCTTAGTTACATGATATTTCTTAATAGTCCAACATTTTATCCCATATAAAATCGCTGGTCTAATAGTTGTTCTATAAATTTTTTTTTTAATCTTGTAAGTATTCGTCAATCACATAAAACTCTAGAAGCACTTCCCCACCTTAACCAACCAATTTTGATTATATGGATTATATTATTTACGACATCTATATCTTTGTTAATAATAGAACTTAGATAATAAAAATATTCACTCTTAAGTATTTCTTGATTTTGAATCTTTACTTTCTCACAATTTATGTTCATATTACTATTAAAATTATATTCTATATATTCAGTTTTGTTTCTATTTATACGAAACATTTTGATTCCATTTTTTTTCCACATTTCTAGTGTAGCGGTAATCCTACTTCTAGTCTAATTCTTTGTCACGCCTCAAACTCCGGGTCATATGAAACGCCCCAAAATAACTATCCATAACACTCAACCCGATGTTCACTCTTAGATAAAATATACTGCATTAAATATAATTGCTAACAGGTTTACAATACACAGTTTCAACACCAATAATATGTAAAATACACATGATCCAAAAAAAAAAGAAACCAAAAGGAGATCTTTCACCTCAATCGTCTCCTCTGGCTCAACTTGCATGACCGGTACCTAAAGAATATTCCAAATCCCATACCGTGAGCCAGAGCTCAGCAAAAATAAGACAAATATGAAATAAAAGCTAAACATGCTAGAAAAATAATGTGCGATTTTTGACTCTTTTTCAAGCCTTAAAATAGTTTCATGATTAGATGAGATACAAAGTATAAGAAACTTTTCGACTCACATGAGTATTGAAAATAGTTTGAAAACGGTTTTATATCATGACTCACATGAGTCTCAAAAATAGCTTGATATAGATATATATACTACAATGCTCCACATGCAAAGATCAACTCCTACGAGCCTCGACTCCCACGATCCCCACATGCTACACAGATATATACATCGACTCGCCGCATGAGCCTCAAGAGAAAACAAGTATATGTATGCAGAACAGGTATACAAATGTATATCAACTCTCACAAGCCCCATCAACAGTTCTATCAAATACATGATGATTCACCTAACACGTCACATACCACATATGCAATCCACGCAACTCGTACAACACATGCAACACAAGCGATTTCAGGACCTATTTTTCGTCCCTCAAACATCCACACACACATGCATTGTCAGGATCTCTTTTTCATCCTTCAGATTCCCACACACACATGCATTGCAAACTAGGATAAACATATATCGAACCACTTTTTCGTCCATCATTAATCAGAGCTAACGTTCATCGGACCTCTTTTTCGTCCACACTATGTATGAATAAAACAAGAGTTTTAACCAGTGCATCACAAGCAACCCGTGCAACACGCGCATATATAAAATCAGAGCTTTAGATACACTAATATCACATAAGGCAATATATCCGTCCTACAATATGCATGAATAAAACTAAAATTTTAAATGCACAAAACCACGTATAAACACTACGTTTCACATAACGACGCCACTTAACCCGTCACGACATCACATGCCACACACCCCGGTACAACATCACATGCCACACACCCGTCTCAACATCACATGCCACATAACCCGACGTCCACTCACCGAGACGACCAACAACCTACAAAACAAAATCTAACCCAAAAGCTAGCTCTAAACCTCTCACTATATGGTTTTCACAAATATTTTCACAAAATTTCATCTTTTTCTAAAATCCCCTTTTTAGAAAAAAAAAACTTCGAACCTAAACACGTCTCGAATCCAATGATGCACAAACACCATGCACACAACCGTGCACCAACACTCCACATCTAACCATGCACATCACCCCCGAGGACGATAAAAAGACCTAATCAAACTCCCGAGGCCACAACACGACCCCCAATGCCACAACATGACTTACCAAAATAACAAAACAACCTCAACAGCACTTTGATCGACTGAACCCCATAATTCAGTCGATTGGAAAGCTATTGAAAACAAAAACCCCAACACATAACCAACCCAGTTGACTGAACCCCCATACCCAGTCGACTGGATTATCACATTGTCGACCCAGTCAACTAAACCACCCAGTCCAGTCGACTGGACCACGACGGAAACCTAACTCGAACTACGGGAACCACCATCTCAATCCCAAATCGAAGTATCCAAACTCTCTTTTAACACCCTCGGATATATCCAAGCCCAAAACTATAAAGAAACACCGAAATAAATGCCTCAAAACTCGTTTCATCCAACCGAAAACAACACAAAACGATTTTTGAACCAAACCCCAACTTTTTTAAACTTAAAATGATTTTTCATGCATTTTTAAACGGTAAAAATTCATACAATTATACGTAACACCCCTTTAAGACATGAGAGTTTAGGATCCTACATTGTTAAGTTAAAATCTCGATACCTCGAACAACGTAAAAAAATGAACTTCGTCGGAACGAAATTTCGTCCGGATGAAAGCGTATCTCACCGCGAGGATACTAAAGATATGTTATCTGATTATTGAAGTAAGTTTTTTATATTATATAAACTTATAAGTTTTTTTGTTGTATTCAAATTTATTATATTATATAAGTGTAATAATTAATTAAATGAAGTAAACTTGAACAATTAAAATAATAAAATGCGATATAAATTTTATTAATAAAAAATTAAATATGAACAATTTTACACATTGTAAGTGTATTGTACATACTAAAAAAATAAAAAAATTGCATCACTATAGGTCAAGTACATCCCAATTAAATTAGCACATACAAGCCTACTAAATATTTGCATTATTCTCTACGTAAAATACATAACAAATGAAATGTAAAATTATAAATATAAAGCAAGAAAATTTACATATACAACAAATAATCTAAAAAATCAATTTGAGCCTGATAATTCTTCAGGCGTTCCAGACATGATAGATTATATATCTTCTTCGAGTCTTTTCTTCTCGTCCATTTTCTTGACACCTCTTCGATGTGTAAAGTGTGTTTCGTGTAATTATCAATACTTGAACTATATCCGAAATGAGCCTTGATCTGTAGTCGTTCAGCACCCGTCCACCTGGACTGAATGTTGACTCCAAAGTAACTGTAGAGACAGAAATTACAAGTATATCGCGAGCACATGGCATTCTCGGCCCGTTGGATTCAACATTAAACTTAGAGTCACCACGGGATATCACCCGGGTCTCTTTTCTAAGACGATTCAGTTAAGATCACTGGGCAATACCTAAACTGCCCTTTAAACAGTTGAGTACTAGAGTCACTACAAGTACAAAATTGGGTATTTTTCCTAACAATTAAAGTCACCTGTAAAGAGCATGTCTCTTGAACTTTTAACATGGTCTGAAAATAGACTTTCCTAATACCACACCATATAGATGTGTATAAAAAAGTTGCATTTAACATATGAATGTGTCAAAATAATTTTCATGTAATGAAGTATACATTGCAAATATTCATATATTTTTATACCAAATTTTTTTTGAAAACATATAACATTTTAAACTACTCGCATAGGTCCACGAAATATATTACGTATAAATAAAATGAATCGGTCACCAACCTTAATTTTGCAAATATAAAAAAAAATGATATTAATTAATTGCCAACTTGAACAATATTTAAATATAAGCTAACCCCATTAATATTTTATTTGTACTAATTCTATTTTATTTTAA
>JAOTRH010000002.1:9910462-9928056 GCA_034768845.1 Heliamphora exappendiculata
GCCCACAGATATTTCCTGGGCATGTGAATTTCCGTGGGCACGTGAAACCGCTGTGACTAATTAATGACAAATGGTTGATGTCAGTGGGCCCCTGCATCGCCTTTAACTGGTCGCAAAGCCAACCATCGGATCTCTACGCCACATATTTGATCTGACGGCCATAGATATGGTCAACGAATCTTCAAGAGTTATTTTTGACCACATTTCTACTGGAAAATTATTTTTAATAAATATTTTTAAAAAAAAACAAAATGACAATAAAATAAACAACAATAATTTTCAAAGCTTTGACTGGGTTGTTGTCACTTCAATCGAGGAGCTCTTCGTTGAACATCCAACTGCCGCTCATTATCCCCTCTCCCCGCGCCGAATTACCATAATAGACATGGGGTGCTCTTTTATTTTCTCTTTCCATTCTATTCCGTAATGTCTAAAATACCCCTCGCTCTTGGCTTGTCTTTTTATAGTTCACTCTTAATTTTTTTCACTCATTTGAGTCCGTCTGTCAACTCTAATTTTTTTTATATAAAAATGTAAAAAATTTAATATTGTATATTTAGTAAAAAAAATTAATAAATTCAAAAGTCAAATTAAAATATTAATTTTTTAAAATATTTTATTTAAACTCTAATTACTTTTAAAATATAATAATATTTTTTATTCATAATTTATTTACTACAACTACTAATTATATATAATTATTTAATTTGAACAAAAATAGAAAAACAAATAAATTTTTTTGATTCAAATAACTAATTTTAAAAAAAATTAGCTTAAAAATCAAGTTAACAAATAATATATTTTGAATTAAATTTAACTTTTTAACTAAAAATATAAAAAAAATAAAAAATAAAAAACAAAAAAACTAACTTTTAAATTAGTTACCAATTCAGCCCAAAATATTTTTTTTCTCTTATTCCATTTCCTCCATTTTTCTGAAGATGTTTTGTTTCGAACAAATTATAGTATTATTAGTTTTCAATATTTTAAATTTATATAAAATTTTCTTTCCAAGTTTGTTTTCTTTAAAACACATTAGTAATTATCTTTAGAAGATCATTTTAAAAACAATTCCTCCCTTCATTTAAATACTACATATATCCCTAGTTAGCTATGAGAGAAAAATAAATAAATAATAATAATTTTAGCACTATAAGAACGTCATTAAGAAATTCAATGTAATTTGGCTTTGGTAAATTGTATCAGAAGTAATGAGAATAATTTTATGGATTTTTGTTTTAATTTATAATTTAATCTTAATTTCACGGTTGGTATGCTTTATGGAAATGATTCTCTCTTTATAGTCGGTGTTTGTTAGAAATTATTTCTTAACTTTTAATTTATAGTTTAGTAAAAAAATGTTAAAAAAAAAACTAAACAAATATAATTAATAAGTTTTTTATATATAGTTTTTTATTCTAAATTAATAAATATATATATATTACTATTTAAAATTATAAGTTTATAGTTACAATTAATATTTATTATTTTTTTAAATTATAATTTTATTATTTAAATTATAATTTATGATTTTATAATTTCAACTACATTAAACATTTTTAAAAAAATTCAGAATGTGGCATAAAATCCTAGGGGTATGGAAGTCATTTCATAAAATCTTAGTACTATCACCTACCCGCATGATGTGGGAAAGGAATTTGTTAAGAGGAGAATCTGGAGGGCAAATATGTCAAAAGGGTAATGAGAAAGTCATTTTTAAATGTTTCAAACTCACAGATAAAACATTAATGATGATACCTTCTTTAATTGAAAATGCGATTGGGGTTTGGTTTGACCACTGCTTCTTCAATCTTGCGGGTTCCTTTTTCCTTAACTCCCACCCAATCCTCTCTCTCTCTCTCAAAAAACTTTACTCGCTCTTCCGATTTGCTTTCATTTTTTTATTTATTTTAGGTCTCTTGTTCATCAGATCAAATCTCACAAATCGCCGCTGGTTTGAATTGCACAGATTGTTGTTTTTTTTGTTGTTGTGATTTATTCAGACGAGAATAGCTAAGATCGAAACGTCATCTTTGCAACAGCTCGAGACCAGTTGAAGCTGCAAAAACAATTTTTGTTGTTGTTGTTGTTGTTGTTGTTGTTGTCAGGTTTGATTATTATCTACCTTGCCTCGTGTTCTTGGTATTTCTTTCATATTTTTTGGCGAAGTTGGAAATGGAATTTGTTTGAAAACTTTTAGATTTATAGTTATTGAAAAGTGTAATGCGTATATATATGTGCCTATATATGTATATTTATGTGTTTGATTCACATGGAAATAATATACCTCACCTGTGATTAACTCCAATGCTTCTGATACCTCGTTAGGATAATTGCATTAGTTGGTTAATTGTCTTTGAGTTTTATGCTTTTCAATTGTCATCGGATTTTGATTCTTTCGATGAAATTTAAGCCTATTTTTAATCTGTGCTGATCTGCTGTCGTCCAATTGATCGCTTCCAATTCGTGTTAAGTCAGTGCATTAATGAATTTCTGATGAAGAAACAAATGCGCTTCTTTCTAAAGTACTTCTGTTTAGGAAAAATGGGAAGATCGACATTAGACGCCTACATACATCTATGCATACCCTGGATTCAACGATGGATGCATATAGTTGTTTCAGTTTTGCTTAAGTTGGTTGCTTGGATTTTGCTAATTAGTTATTTTGGAACTGTTTGCATACCCTACATACATAATAGCCAGTTTGTGAAGGTTCTTTTGTTAGTCAAGTAGTATTTCTTATTAAGTAGGGCTTGTTTGCATATTTCATTGAATTTGAATCGTCAATTTCATCTTATGTGTTTAATTTAATGCAGAAGTTCATTTTTTTTTTTAAATTCATATTTTTTTTTAAAAAATGGCAGTAGTTGGTTTGAATGACATTGAATCTTAAAATTACAATAGAGGTATTTCATGGAAGGAAATTGTCATTGCCAGGGTACTTTTTGTTGCTTCTAAATATTGGAATCTTAAAATGGACATCTTATATTTAAATCTCTTGAAATTCTTCAATTCTACAAAAAATTATAAATGTGAATATTGGATGTGATTTTACTGATGGATTTATACTCCCGAACCCTATTTATGGGACAAGGGAATCCTCTAATTCCTTCATTACTGTTTTCTGGTTAGTAGGATTATATTCAAATATTGGACTTAGAGCTATTTTTCTTTTGATGTAGGGCTCTAGTTCAGTACCATGACAACTAAACTTAAAGGTTTCATGTGTGCTGATATGCATCCCTACTTTTCTTCTTTTTTTTTTTCCTCATTTGGCAGGAACATATAATAATACCTGGTTAGGCTTAGAATCTGTAGTGTCAGATGGGCTGTTTCACAGTTTTGAAGAGTAAGAAGAAAAAACCTGAGCAAATGTCTTACGCCAGACATGTCAACCCTCAGGAACATTCACCAACTGCATTGCCTGAACCACACAGCCAAACCCGATCTTTGCAGTCTGCACCCCCAAGTTTTAGGACTAGAGGGAAACCTGTTCAGCCAATTAAAAGAGTAACAAATAGTAGAATAAGGGCATTGTCTGCCCCATCAAGTCTCAATGCAGAAGAACAAGATGCTCTTTCATCAATTGAATGTGAGGAACAGGAACAACCCAAAAGTCGGATTGGATCTATGAAGGAACATCGGTCCCCAAGTCCACAACCTCTTCCTCTTCCATCCCCTCAGATTCATAATCAGAGTGCTTCTGTTCTGAAGACTATGGGAAGCTTTAAATCAGGGACTTCTAGTGGCCCTCTCAATGCTTCTGGACCGCTGCCTCTGCCTCCGTTGGGAATGCTACGGAACTTCTCATATGAAGAACTTGCAGCTGCTTGCCACAATTTTTCTCCAGAACGATGTACGTCAGAAGGTCTTTCTTCTGTGATATATAGAGCTTCTTTTGGGGAGGATAATTCTGGTTTGAGAAAACTTGAAGCCACTGTGACTCGCCTTCACCCCTCCACCCAGGTAATGCTCATTGTTTTCTTGGTTGGATTGGCTATTTAAGAATTTTTTTCTTGTACATGTATCTTGTGTTTAACCAAGAAAAAGAATAATATTGCCACTATCGATTTATGCAATTTGAGGCTGCCAAGTTGTCTGTTTTCGGCATTTCTTGAAATTTTTTAAAATTGAGTTTTTTTGTTTCTTCCAGGGTATGAAGGAATTTGTGAATGAGGTAAACACTCTTGCATCTTTGCAACATCCTAACCTCTGTAAGTTGATTGGTTTCCATGCACGGGAGGGATCAGAACAAAGGATGCTGGTTTATGAGAGGCTTTTTCATGGAAGCTTGGACCGGCTTTTGTATGGGAGATCAGACGGTACCCCTATAAATTGGAATGCCCGACTGAAAGTTGCTTTATGTGCTGCACAAGGCCTCACTTTCTTACATGAGGAAGGGCCTTTTCAGGTATTCAACTTCTTACCTGTAGTTTTATGTTTCATGCAATTGAAAACTGAATTCCTGGTTGCATGATGGGAAACAGAATGTGTCACTAGTTAAATGTGTCACCTGTACTGCATGTTGGAAATTGGCATGTCTATTTTGGGATGAAAATTTGAGTGGGAGTTTGTTTGAGGATTCTTAACACGTCAATAAGATTCCATGCAAAAGTTGTTGCACAATAATGCTTATCACTGAATATTCAACTTGAACTTGCAGGCAATGTTCAATGAGTTTTCAGCAGCCAATATACAGATTGATAAAGATTTCAGTGCGAAGCTTTCAGGATATGGTTGCATTACCCACATCCCAGAGATGGAGATCTCCAACAGTTCAGTTGTAAGTGTTCTCAATCGGTAGAGTAACAAATTTTTTTTTTAGTTGTTAGATTTCAAAAGGTACCAAATTACAGGGGCACTATGTAACATTCCAACCCTTCTCATGGCAACGATATTGTTTGATTTGGATATTGTCTGATTTGGACAAAACCCTCACGGTTTTGTTCTTCATAGGGGGTCACCCATCCTTGCATTGCTTCCGCTTAAGTACGCTTAACTGCGGAGCTCTGTTAAGGTTTCTACCACTTGGGAAAAGACCTCGTTGAATGTAAGGATCCAATGTTTTTCTTTTATAGCTCAGGAACTCTATCTCCCTTTCCGATGTGGGATACTAGGATATCACAATCCACCCCCTTTAGGATTGCACGTCCCCGTGCAGTAGCTTGCCAGTCCTTTATCGACTCGCCTACTCAGTAGTCCGCTCACATGTCACGTGAAACGGCAAAGACCCACACTCGGAGGTGAGGAGAGTCGGCTCTGATACTATCTGTAATACTCCTACCCTTTTCATGGCAACGATATTGTCCGTTTTAGGCAAAACCCGTACGGTTTTGTTCTTCCCAAGGGATCACTCATCCTTGCATTGCTCCCGCTTAAGCACGCTTAACTGCAGAATTCTGTTAAGGTTTCTACCACTTAGGAAAAAGTCTCGTTGAATGTAAGAGTCCAAGGTTTTTCTTTTATAACCCAGGAACTCCCTCTCTCTTTTCGATTTGGAATACCAGGATATCATACACTACCCCAGTTAATGCATCCAATTCATACATACTATGCCTATCTGTCTACAGACATGCTATCCTCTTAAAAGGTACCGGAAAATAATTTAAAGAACGAGAGTAAGCCTTAAATTGCCAGAAAGGAAATTAAACCCAAAAAAGAAATGAAACATGATCAACTTTGCATTACTAGGAGTTCCTGTCCTTTAAAATCCCTGTGGTTCCTCTTTCTCAATGTACACCACATCAAATGAAAAAGGACCGTTTTTCCACATTTCCTTGTTTTCGTCTTGGATATAGTCAACTCCAACTGCTGAATCAACCCATGCATACGGCAAAGCATAACCTGGAATCCCAAACCTAAAGAAAATTGAACCATAACTCTGCAGTTTCACAGCAAAGGAGATGATCAATCACACACCTATGAGCACCTTTCGACATTGAATTCCAATACGTCCTAATCTTGAATCTCCCCAAATTGTTAAAGTCAAGATGGGTTCCCAGGCAGTTGTCCACCCAAACATCTCCCTGATAGGGGTGCAACATGGTCTGGACCAACCCAAGCAATCTGAGCCCTGGCCAGAAAACTGGTTTGTGCAGTAGAAGTTCAAACTCAAATTCAGGCCTGGGCTAAAATTTCCCAACCCGAATTAAGTTTGGGATGGAGTAGTCTTAGGCAACTTGAGCCCAAGTAATCTTCTCTCAATAGCTTTATTTTTGTATATAGTTAATATGGTTGTAGATTTGTAATGATTATTTCCATTATTTGGTTCTTTCTGTTTCACCTACATAAAAACAACCAAATATACAAAAGAACCAAAAAAATCTATTGCGAGCCCAAAACATAAGGGATACAATTAAAATAAAAAAATAGAATTTCAGTAACCAGCCAAAAAAATGTATTCAATCAAATTAGTTATAAATCTCCTGACCTACTTACCAAATAAAAAATAACCAGCCCAAAAATGATGCGAGCAATCCAAGCCCAACCTGAGCTCAATAAATTGACCTTGGGCTGAGGTCCTTGGCCAGGGAGCATTTCTCGCCACAGCTCGGGTTGGTCATGGGTGTGAATGTCCTCAACCTAACCTAACCTGTGCAAGTTGCACCCATATTTCTTAATAGAGACCCTATGTGTGCCGTGTTCATTTTCAAGATAAGGATGGAATCCCTTCTCAACAGAACCAGTGAACCATTTACAACAAGAATGCAAACCCCCATTTGGTACCTTAGCGGGTACCATAATCCTTCCCAACCTCCTGATTAAAGGAGGGGTATCTTTCACTCTCTTCGTTATATTGGATGTATTGAGGAGCCTTAATGATGTGAAACTTAAAAAATAATTAGCTTTTTGCCTCTTTCATGGGCTCACCGTTTTTATATCATCTGATGAATGGATATTGTTCAATGCTCAGTTGTTCTAATTTAAACATCAATGTCTAATCCATTCTGCATGGTGTCTTTGGTTCTGCACAGTTCTAAATTTCTGTAATGCTCTTGTTGAATCTTGAACTTACTGGCTTCTTGGTTTGTTTCTTTGTCTAGGCACTGGCAAATCTTTCAGTGGAGACGTTGGAGAGGGGCCTGCTCACTCCCAAGAGCAATGTTTGGTGTTTTGGTGTTGTGCTTCTTGAATTGCTCACAGGCAGGAAGAATCTTGATAGTCGGCATCCTAAGGAAGAGAGGAACTTAGTTAAGTGGAGCCGGCCTTTCTTAGCCGATGATTGTAGACTGTCACTGATCATGGACCCTCTGCTGAAGGGTAGGTTCCCAGTCAAAGCAGCTCGGACAGTGGCTGATATAGCTCAAAGATGTCTTCAGATGGATCCATCAGAACGGCCCACCATGAGAACCATTGTGGAACATCTAAAAACCATACAAGACTTGAAGTATTCATGCAGGTTCCCACTGCAAGAGCCAGGAACAGTTGCTGGAAAACATATGTCAAGATCTCCAAGCCTGAATGGCATCATTACCCCAACACCCAGATTAAGTTTCTCTCCATCTCCTCCAACAACTGGACCGTCTACTTCTCCAACGAGGCCTGTTCCACTGCCAATGTCGCTCCCTCCTCGAACTTGTTCCTCCACTCTCTCTTTGGAGGGAATTGATCGACAGGAAAGCCAGAAATCATCATCGTCAATGGTTCGAAGGGCAAGTGTCAAAGGATTTTGAGTGTTGATAGAGAGCATTCTTTTGTTTCTTTTTTCTTTTCTTTTTTTTTTTTTGGTTCATTTTGCATGATACATAGATGAAAAAAATGTGGTTTTTCCACCTTCCCATTCCTCAGGAAGATAAATGGGGGGTTGATATTTGTAGATAAAGTATATCCTTCCTGTTTCTAATTAGTTTTCCTCCCATCCCCAGAATGCTGCTTGGAGATCTTTTTCATTCGTCTTTGTTTCTTAGCAAACTCATTTCTCTATTATCTTTCTTTGTTTGATATAATTTTAGTCAATCATTTGTCAGAAACTGCTATGCTTTAAAATAGGGGGTGGATAAAGCCTTCTAGCTTAATGATTAAGGATCTGTTTGTTTTGATTTTAGGAAAATATTTTTAAGAAAATATTTTCTAAAAAATAGTGTTTGGTTGTGACTTTGAAATAATGGTGCTAGACTGCTAGTGGATGTGGTAATATTAGAATTGGTGAAAATAACGGTGATGATAGCAGTAATTTTCGAATCTCATGCCTGGACTTTGGACCCTTAGGATCCCAAACTTCTGGATCTCCGGGACCTGAGAACCCCGGACCGTTGGTACCCTTGGGACCTCGGACCCTCCAAAAATTCAGACTATACCACTCTTGGACCCCCGAACCTTGAACTCCCGGGAACCTAGACCCCATCACTCCAAACCTCTAGATCCCCTAGAATCAAATTCTTCCATCCTCGGACCCAACCACCTCGAGGACCTTGGGACCACCCTTGGACCCTCTGGGAACCCTGAATCCTCGAGGTCCCAGAAATCTTGGGACCCTTGGAGGCTTTGACCTTCTGGGAACTTGGATCCCACCACCTTTGGGACCTTCGGACTACTAAGACCTCAAACCTCCAAACCCTTGGACTCTCAACCCTTTAAACCCTAAACTACCTTTAAACCCTAAACTGGTGGTGGTGGTGGTGGTAGTAGAATAGTAGTGCTGACAGGATGCGATAGTAAGAGTAAAAAATGTTTTTCGCCATAAAAAAAAAGGAGAGATAGGTCTACCTTCCAATTTGTCAGCCTTTGCCAAACTCCTCGTAAGTGTTGCTGAGTAAATAGAACCTGAGTTTTGACTATTTATTTCTTCAGTATTGTTTTGAATTGAAATAGGTAGTTCACACATGGTTTTTACAAAGCCAGAATCATTTCAAAATCCAATGGGTCAAGTCCAATTCAGTTGGTCTCTCTCCGTGTCCTATCAATAACTCTGGAAAAGAAAATAGGGCAATCAGCAAATAGCTTCTGGTTATTCTAGCATGTCAACAATCTATTCCAAGCACATTCCTCCTCAAGTTAATAAAACCGTTTTTGTGTACAATACAGACTATAGAAAAAAAAATAGATACTCTCTCAAACTAGTGTGTTCACTCCGTATTTCCACATGACTGGAAGCAAGACATAAATTAGTAATTACAGAGAAAAAAGAGACCCCACCCAGAAAATCTGAAAAGAAATGAAGAAACAAGGAGGAAAAAGAATTTCAAGAAGGATCATTTCGGCTTTGATCAGGCTCATCGTCCCTGCTTTCGTGCTCTTGAACCACAAGGGCAACACAATGATCCTCGTGAAGCCGTCCCTCACTGTCTCCAGTAGCTTGTGGCAGTGATTGGGACCCTGAACTCCCTTGTTGCTCAGAAATCAAGCTTGTAAGACCATTCTGCTTCAGATAAGTTTCCAAAGGCAGATTCGCTACTTGAAGAAGACTCATCATGCTCACGCGAGTTGACCCTTGATGCAAGTGTTCATCACGTTCGGGATCACAATTCAAGTCCAACTGTCCCTTGCCAATATCAGGTAACTTGTGGGACAGAATCTTACTTTGGCCCCTCAACTGTAACTCATATGCCAATATGCTCTCTGAAGGATCACAGTAGTGTGATGTCACCTGTCTAATGGTGCTGTCTACCTCTGCTTCGTCCTTATTACCCAACATATGATGATGATTCCTCTGTGCAATCTCTGCTTCGCGCTCTGACTGACGCTTTTTTTTCCGCATCATTAGGGTTTTGAAACGCCGCTTGACCGTCATGCACACGATGCATGTGCATGTTGGCCTGTGCTTTCCCTTCCCACTGGGGGGCTGGATACACACGATGCACGAGCAGCCAGGGCGGTGCCTTGGGTGTTTGGTAGTGGTTGCAACTGATGCAGCTCCTGGGTCACTAACACCGTTTCCAAACACTGCAGCATTGACCAGAGTGTCTGGGCCAGCAGATTCATGCTCTTGCACCACCAGCCTATGGTTTGTTAGCATTCTCCGTTTTCTGAAATCTGCAAGACAGCAAAAGTGAGTAAAATCACAAATATATTAAAAGTTGTGGAAGAGACGATATGCCCAGGAGACCGAGTTCCAGTGAAAAGATTAAATGCACAAGAGACAGATCAATCAGGGGACCGATCGACCGATCTGATAGATGGATCGATCAGTCTATTTCGGGACAGTCTTATTTAACCTACTAGGGTTGCGGCCGTTGATATATCTTACACAGTTATCGCATAGACTTTGCCCAAAACGTTATTCTTGTATTCTCACAAAGATTTAGTGAAAAAGTGTGAGCTCGTGAAGGTAAGCACAAGTTGTCAAACCACGTAAAATCTTTGTGTCATATTCTTGTAATTGTTTTCTTGCTCGTTTCTTTCTTGTGTGACTCGTGCATGATTTATGGTGACTTGTGGGTGGGATTATTGTGATTAATCCCCAACGTTGTGTTAAGGGGAAACAAAGAACTGTATCCTAAAAGTACACTTTGGATAGGAGCTTTGTCTAGATAGAACATGGACATGCCAAGCATCATACCTTTATTCAGTCTCAGAAGATTTTCAAGTTCCCTTGGGCTCAATTCGTCTGGTGCCGAACATGAGCATCTGAGGATACAAAAATAATGTGTAAATATCTAGTCAAAGTTTGATCTGCAGCGGTTTCCTTCTATGGAAAACACATAACTAACCTGCTTTGATCCCAAAGGTTCTCCAGACACGTCCACTTTGGAGGGAGAAGAATATCACCGGGCAACCTTCGCCATTTAGAGCAACTATCACACTGAGTCCACTGCTCTTGGCCCCTGGGGATTACCAATCTTATCAATTCAGGGTTAAATTTACTTAACCAAAACATCAAGCTCCGTAATAACTTAGCCCTATGATTCATAGCCTAACTTCAAGATCTACAAGACAAGCCCAAATGAATCAGTAGCTTCTATTATTCTGCCAAGGAATTTTTAACAGTATAAAGAAGGATTAAGCTAATTTGGTTCACTTTTTGACCTGGAAAAGACACCAATATACTGGAAAGAGCATAAAATATGAAACAGAAGCATAGAACGGGTTAAGAAGACACAACTAACTTAAGCTCAAAGAGTATTTTTCTAAATTGTATTCCTACAAATTTGACAGTTCAATATTTTCAATTTAAGAAATATCAGGAATATTGAAGCATTGTCAGAGACGAGAATCAGTAATTGGAAATTCTTGATCTCAAAAACCTGAGAGATGTTACCCAATAGTTCTAGAATTGGTTTCCAAGGAACTGGTACCCCTTGTGGGGGCAGGGTACTGTAAACATGATCGAGGCAGCATTATGAGGTACATTGTAGCATTATTCCCCACCTTTGATTACAAAATGGTTATGATAGGTTATGAAATCCTTACCCGGACGGACGGGCAGTGAAAATGCTCCTCTTCCCAAATACTGGGGGTTCCTATATAAGAAATCAATCATTAGCTTACATGAGCTACAAGGCAGCATCCAAATTCAGAAAATCCAAGAGTTCAGTGACTAAATCCTAAAACAGCTGGTTTCTGGGAGGAAGCTATTTTCTTGCTTAGTGGCCATCAATGCTCATGCACCCACCATCAATTGTACATTAGAAAAAATACCAACATAGAATACTTCATTAGGACATTTAGGCCTGACAACATAAAGGGGATTATACGCCAAGAACTGAATGTAAGAATTTAGGTTTAGAAAATGGATTGAAGCTAAACCACCTTCAGGCTCAGTGCACTGATTTAGAAGCGCACACACTAGGGTCCTTAAAATAAGAGACATCAATATGCGGCACTAATGCAGTACTTCCATTATTTTTCTCCCCTGGTGCCAACGTAAAGTCAGGAAGGCATTAGCAAAAGATATGTATACATTGCTCAATTCCAAGTTTGGACTTGCTCTACAATGACATTCTTGTTACGCATTTTTCAAATTGCCTTCATTTTCAATGCAGAGTCTACTAGGATTACCTTTATTACTATATATTGATAAGTTTCCTCAAATCCATTATTTCTATCAGATGAAGGAATGAGAAAAGATCTCTAAATTTAAAAAGGTATACACATAATATTTCAGAATTGTGACAAATTTCTTACTTCATATTCTTCGAATTCATGGTCCTCAATAGTTACAATGCTTGGCTTCTCACTGAGGGGTGGGCAGAGCATATCCTGAGCCTCTTCCCATGTAAGTTTCAGCTCCAGAGCATCTTGGCTATCAATGAGCAACCTCTTACTTTTTGACCCAATATTTCGGCTTCTTTTTTTCTCTGGAACCAGCATTGATTGGGGCAGCAAACCATCTTTTGTGTCACTTACATACTTCTCCATGACGTGCCAACTGAAATCCCCACCAGTTGAATTCAAAGGTTTTGATAGGACATTTAGATTGGGGTCTGAGCTTCCGTTCAGTGACTGAAGAAGGCCAGAGTAACCACTAATTATAGGTAGATTCTCAATAACACCCGAAAAGAAAGATTCACTTGAAAGAGCACTCTTATGTATGGCAGACAAATGGGTCGCCTGTTTATTTAATGATTTATATCAATATTATATAATTCATATTTGCTAACAGGAAAACTAGCTGCAACTAACAAGTATGCAGATGCCAGTTTAGAGAACTGAATTTATTCAAGAAAAATATTATAGGGAAGAACCCCAATAAAGCCCATTACCTGCATAGCACTAGTGTTTGATGCTTTTCGAAACCCCATAAGAAGTTTTCCTTCTGGGTCCATGCGGCTGAATGTTACTGCAAAACAAGGACAAAAAATGAAGGATTAATTTAGAATTACAAGACAGCATTTACGTACAAGCATGATCTCATGATTGACATGACCCTTTATGATGTTACATCCAGTAATTGACAAGATTTTCTGATAGTAGATTTTACACATTAGTTAACATACAATAGTGGACATCAAAATGTTATTTCAAATGTACTTGACTCGGAGACAAGGATCAAAGACACCATGAAACAGCAAAACAATCTTAGCAGACAACCTCAAAAAAAGGAAAAATAAAATAAAAAGACTAATAATCTCAAACCACACCATACCAGCGCCTCACAAACGGAGTTCACGAGAAACCGACTTCCGTTAGTGAAGCTAGGCCTCAATACTTGAGATAATACTGAAGACCAAAGGTATGGAAATTCAGCTTTATCAGCACTTAATATAAAGGATAAAAGATAGGAATGGTGAAATGATAATAGTTTGTGATTAACTCCATAATCTGTGGCAATATGCATACAAATGCTATGTCTACGGAATGTTAAGTAAAGAAGGTAAGCATTGATACCAGTATCTCCAGCTTGTAACTGCATGGACTGTATGCAAGGGGTTACACCCTCCAATACGTACATTCTGCTGTTATTATTTGGCCAAAATCTGAACTGAAATACCCATTCTTTGCCTTTTACATCTTGAATCCTCAAAGGCAGTCCCTCTGGCTGAGAGATAGGTGGAAAATATGCCTGCACAGCGATATTTGATAAAACTACAAGACTTTCAGGAAAATCAAGAGTGGGAAGAATTTGTTATGATACCTATTGTCCAAAAACGGAAAAGAACAATCCTAAACTTACTTCAGCACATGCTTTTGGGAGAACCAAACGACCAATTCGACCAGCATCACTAGCACTCAGAACCTTCTCAAACAATGGAACGATGGTGGAATTCGAGCTTGAAGATGACAAAGTTAACGAAAGTGCTGACTGGGTGAGTGAATAAACATGAAGATCGTATTGTTATATAACAGTTAGTGTTACAGGTGACTTATAACAGCAAAAAAAAAATGAAAATCAAGGATACTCTCCAGATATTAGCTGTAATTCCTGGTCTGTAATCCTAGGCCAATAACGAGGAAGCAATTGATTCTTCATCCGTCCCTCAGCAGGTGGCCGCGCAACACGTATCTGTGGAACCATACCAGCATTTGTTTCCAATCCTGTGGCAATGCTGGACTTGGGGGGTTTGGGCAAAAGATGGCGAGACCTAGAAGCTTGTTGCAAGGAATAAATTGTTTTGGCAAATTCCCTTTCTTCAACAACTGCACCAGTAATGGGATTTGGGTTTCCAGAAGGAGAAGCCAATGCAATAGTCAAATTTGTCTGAGCCAGCGATCTGTATGCATCTTTGATCTCCATGTTTGGTTTAAATATGTCTACCTTGGCAGCTTCAAACGATCCAGCAGATGCGTGATTGAAATTTGATGAACTCGTGTTTCCAACTTCACCTGGAGGAGGCAATACTTTTTCCTCTTGCATTGGACCACCATTTGCATTGTCATCGTGAGCTAAAAGCAAGTCTTTCGAGCTAGTGCGTTCTTCACCATTCTCCAACTGCTTAAGATGCACTTCATTAACATTCTCACCATCCACTTGATTGTCTACAGAAGTCGATCGCATTTCACCATCATTATTTGTTGTTGACATGCTAAGTCCTTTACACTTCTTTTCATCATTTGATATCTGGGGAAAGTTTTTGGGGCACCATAAATAGAGGACAGAGGAAAAATCTTCCAAATTTTTTTAATATCATGTTATCCATACAGATGCCTTGTATATGTAAGAAAGAACCAAATGATACTCTTTAAGAGAAATTCACAAAAAAGTTTTAAAAGGTAGTTAACCTCTAGTGGCAGTATCTTGACCATAAAAGGTTCATACATCTTTTCCTTCTTATGGTAGAGACAAGTGGACTAGAGAGTCCCCAAACATGTTGAGAGACAACAGGATACGACCTGGCCTTAACCATAAAGATTCACAATCCCTTTTCAATCAATATCTTGAAAAGGGAGCAATTCTACCACTTCAAATGCTCATTTGTTCACAATGGACATTGAAAGAGCCAATTCATATGGCAATTCTTAGCCAAATAAAGATAATTTTGATTTATAAAAACCCATAGAAAGTGTATAGAATCCAAACTTCTAAAGAGATGTTCACGTGATGTCTGACAGATAAGATAGATATATTATATATATGTGACTTGATCTTACAGGTTGAAGTCTTGAACTTCTTGTGCATCGGATGCATTTCACCCCACCACTGTCAAGTAGCTCAAGCAAAGTGCTGGAAGCAATGCATCCACAATGGAGGTGCTGCCAACATCAAAATTGATTAGATTTTCTAAGCATGAAGGAAGGTTTCAGCTACCAAAGTGAGGGAAAGTGTGGGGATAATGGAGGAAAAAGAATATAAATATACTTATAGAAAAAAATCATTGCCACTAGCTCACCTTCCCACACAAAGCGCACTCCCTCCATCCAGTATCCTTCGAATGGAATGTGTCACAGAAGATTAATTGCTCATAAGCAGACCTGGAGTTAATATAGATGCAACATTTAAGATATTTCATTAGAAAAGTCTATGTTCTGCTATAAAAGATAATTTGCAGTTTTTCAGGTATTATTGTTAAGAAATGGCAACAATGAGACCCAACTGATTGATATTCAACCATTAACCTAATTTCTCAAAACAAGAGGATGCCTGCAGTTGCAACACACTTCTTATAAGTCCGAAGGGGCAAGGAACCCCTTACAGATACTTTACAGTCAATTTAGAGGCCTAAAAGGTTGCAGACCTTGCCATATCAAGGCCTCCTGTTTTCTCATAGGTTGTTAGGGAAAAGTTTCTCCATTGACTAGGATATGTGGATGACAAGAAACAGCTCCGAACTATTACAGCTGAGCACTCCAATATATGTAATGTATTGTATCAGAAAAAACATGACATGGATATAGGTGTGGGATATGTATCTAACACATTCATACAGAAAAGGCATATCCAGAGAATTTTTCTATAAATTTAGTTTTATTCCCAAGTTCTGTTTAGACGACTATAGCCACCTCAGATTTTTCTTTAAGAATTCACATCAAACAGTCCTTCCCAAAACCCTACCCTCAAACTGACACAACAACGAGTGCATCCAAATTTTTGGGGAGAATAACAACACCTGTGCCACACAAAAGAAAACCAAAAAAAAAGTTGACAACATCAAGGCAATGCTTAGATCTCAATGTTTATGCCCGTGATTTGTGGAGGAAAAACCTTGAAGGAATTGAAGCAAGGGCTTATAGATAGCCATAAATAGTTACCATAAGTTTTAAGATTGTCAATAGGGAACTGAAGTTCAAATTATGCTGGATTTTTTAGTGTCTGACTAACTATAGCAAATATTATATTCACCATGAAGTTTAAGCTTTAGGCAACATGAATAACCTGGAGATATTTTTATCCTTTTTTATCTTTGTTGGCGATCGTGATATTTATGTCATAACATGTACATTACATAAGAGAAGTTCTCAATACCATTTTGCACACAGTTGCCGAACATCCAATTTGCACAATTATCCTACTTTGCCATAATTTATTTGGATTAATTAAATCTTTCTATCATAAGAAAACAACTATTAATCACTTTTCAAGGAAGCCCTTAAATGGGTTAGCCACCACTTTGAAGTTTCAAGTGGCATTACTACAGACAAGAATGTTTATAGCTAATTAATAGCTCATACACAGTGGCTTTATAGGCCTGGGGTATGGCTGCCTCTCTAAAGTTCTTGAACCTAAATATACTTATAATACTTTTTTCCAATTTTCCCCCTCTAAAATCTAACATCTACGCACCAAATCTTTACAATCCCTCTCCACTTTTCCTTTTCATTTTAACAAATTCCTTATGATTTGCCCCATTAAATTTACGTTTTGCTAAAAAGTCATTCTTAATATTATTTTGCAGTTTTTTATATGGTCACGTAACACACGTTATTTGGTATGGGTGTATTTTGAATTGTTATGTTGTTTTGCCTGTCTTTGAATTGTGTGTTTTGGCTAGTGTTTTTGCTTATATCTGGAATTCTATATGTGCTATGATCTTCGCTTACGTGCATTATGCCTATAATAGTCTGCTAGGTGTGTTTAAATTGTTGGGTGTTCACAATAGGCAGGGCATCTTTGAAACCACTCTTGTTTGGTCCGGTTTTGCTCGTTGTTATTTGTGTAAAATCTATTATTGGGGGTGTTTGGCAAAGCTTCTACTTCTAACTTTTAGCTTCCTGCTATTAATTTTAACTATAAGTTACAATTTTTTCCAAACACCCACAGCTTCTGCTACAATTTTTAACTATTTTTTCTTCTATTTCAGCTACAAGTTACAATCTTTACCAAACACTCATAACTTCTGCTACAAACTACAATTTATAAGTTACTAGTAGTAGCATTCTCAAACACCCCCATTGTCGGTCACCTTGGGATAGGTCAACGTAATTTACCCTTAAAAATTTTAAATGGTAACGAGATATGCATATATAAAATACACAAATGTACATGGAGAAGATGATTTTTTGGTAAGTGTATGTATTATCCTTTATGCACAACATATGTAACTCTTTGGCTTAGTGTTGTGCTGCTCCCTCTGAGCGAAAAATCCTGGCTCTGCCAATGCACACATCTTATCAAGTTTACAATTTTCTTTTTGTGCCGACTGATAGAAACATCCCTGAGATGTCCATCCCAAATCTAGCCACCCCCACCGCGGCTTGGGAAGGCAAATTAAAGGAGGAGCATCTACCTTATCATAATCCATGACTTTTTCTAATAAATATATGCCAATTCTCTCTTTTCA